>VWYO01018817.1:5439-61694 GCA_013400275.1 Rhadina sibilatrix
TATTTTTTTAATTTTTTTTAATTTTTTTTTCTGAACCTTGACATTCCGAACATTGACATACTGAACTTTTTTTGCTACTTTGACATTCCTCCAAACCATCCTGCCACCTTCTTATGTTTGACCACTGAAGTAACATGGAGTATTTGAATAAATGAGTTCTAGATGCCCTGGTTTTCGTTAACTTGTTTGTAATGAATTCTTCTTGCCTCTCTGTGTCCCTTAATTGCCTCTTGCAGTCTTAGTTGTGATTTTGTCCTTGTGCATATTGTCAGAGCACTGAGCTCTCAGAAACACCTGAAGCTTCTGAGTCTTAAAGGTGTCCCATTTTCATGATAGAACAAAAGACCAGTTAAATTTTTATTCAGTGCTGCCGGCAGTTGTGACAGCAGATGCTATTTTGTCCTTTCCACCATGTCTTTTGAGGAATTCCTGTTTTAACAGCTGCCCTAGAAGTTCTGGGTTGAAGACCACTACCCCCAAGCTCTTAGTAGTGTTCAGGATTCCCACAGGATTGCACCTCACATCACTCTAGCTGCTTGGTTAAGGGCACTAGTATTTTCACACAGGACAATTGATTTATATACAGTAATTCACTCCCATAGCTCCAAAGGAGATAGCTTATTCCAAAAAAGTGTTAAGCCTTTTACTGCAGTCGGTCTCTGCTGACAAGGAGAATCTGCTGTGTCCTTGGCTGAAATCCCAGAATTCACAAGGCACTCCTGTGTGACAAATCAGCCTGTGTGCTTATGCCCTTTGAGAGATTTTAGTCTGGATTAAGTGCCTCAGACTCATGTTGAGAGAATTTGCTTCTGGAATGGACGTATATCTAAGAAACACATAACACACAGTGGTTCAGACTTACTAGCAGCTGGTGAGTGTAGTAGACCCATGAAGCATGAGGACAAACAAAATTCTCAGAAATGCCTACACCTTTTCTATTGGGAGAGGGCTTCAACTAAAGTGTACTTGAAGAAGTCATTATTGATTTGACTAATGAAAATTTTTGTAGAACTTTTTGTGCTGGAGTGGGAAAGCACACATCAGTAGACTAAAGATGCAAAGGCTGATCTTCCTTGCAGGAATCAGGTCTTCAAGTAAAAGTTTTGTTCCTTTTAATTTGGAGACTGTGCAAGACAACATAATGAAGATATGGTGCACCTCCTTGACTATATTTCTGTAATTTATATGAGGTGATCAAAGTCAAATGCTTGGGAACATTCCCTGGTACTACAGAGTTCACTAATACAGCACCCATGTTTCTGGATTTGGTTTCCTTCTTGTCAAACCAGTCTTTTATCCTTAGATTAAGTTATTTTATGAAGACCATGTCATAGAATCATAGAATCATTTTGTTTGGAACCATCGAGTTTGGAAAAGACCTCCAAGATCATCAGATGGAACCTTTGACTGAACATCACCTTTTCAGCTAGACCATGGCACCAAGTGCCACATCCATTTGTTTCTTGAACACCTGCAGGGATGGTGGCTCCACCATATCTTTGGGAAGTTGGTTCCAATGCTTAACCACTCTTCAGTGATGAGATTTCTCCTGATGTCCCACCTGAACCTCCTCTGGCACAGCTTCAGGCTGTGTCCTCTCAGCATGTCACTGGTTGCCCGGGAAAAAAGGCCAACCCCCACCTGGCTACAACCTCCTTTCAGGTAGTTACAGAGAGTGATAATGAGCCTCCTTTGCAGGAGCTGAGGATAAGATAGATTTGTTGCTGTAGCCTGCAGTTCTTGGAGGACATTTTTTTGAATGTTCATTCCCATATGCAGCAGTGGTGGTAGTGAATGCCTAAAGGAGCTTCTGGATTGATACATGCCTTACTAATCTTCACATAATATACACCTTTGTGTTTGGAATATATGCCTTCCATGTGTCTGGAAGATCTGCCTGAGCTTGCTCTCTCTGCCAGTCATCTGGGTCCAGTAAGATGCAGCAACTTGAGGTCTGCCCTCGGTGGGTTCACAATATTAGCCATCATTATGCTCACATGATAATTTTTTTAAAAATCAAATGCTGGTCTCAGGAGCTGTTGCTACCATAACTTTCAAGTGACAGCCTTCATACTCCCTGACACACCTTTCTTAGTCACCTGGAGGAGAATGTAAGCAGACTTCAGGGATGAAGAGCTATTCTGTAACCTGGCCTGTTCTCTGAAAACTATTGTCCTATTCTCGTGATGGACACCCTTTCATAGAAAACTCTTTATTTTCTATGTTCCTAGTCCTTTTTAGCCTTTGCCTGTCACAAGCAAAGAAGTATTTATTAATCAGGCAATGGTTGTGACTTGCATTGTTGTCCCCAAGAGCTACATGGAATACATGTAATAAGTAACATTTTGAGCAGCATTTTGTTTCCGAAGTAAAGATAACATAATTCACCTAGTGTAGCTTTTATTTTTAAATTACTGATTTCATGCTAGTCTGTAGAAGAAAATAAAGAAAATGAGATAGAGTCAGTGTTTCATATGCTAAGTTAAGGGGTAAGCCACAGTGATCTGTAGTCTAATTCTTTTCGTCTACTTCATGAGTGTGAACTCATGAAGAAATTGGGGATTTTTCAGCTGAACCCAGCAGGCAAATTTCCCATTTTAGCACCCAAATACATGGAATTAAAAATAGGCAAAGTTGGAGGACACAGAACACTCTTGAAGTCTTATCTTTTGAGACAATGATGGAGACTTGGGCTTTATTGAAAATCTGTGTCCTGTGCTGGTGAAGTAGCTGAACTGAAGCTTTGCTATGATATGGCTATACTTTGATACATTTCTAGGTTTCTCCCTAAATATGACCCCCTATAAAGAGAGAGGTATGATTTGACAAGGAGTGTTCAAAAATTGCTGTAATGAAACTTTGCTGGTCAGTCTATCCTTCATGCATGATTTTCATTGCTTTTTAAGGGATGAAGAAGAGAAAAAAAAGTCTCACTCAGACGGTACAGATGAAAAGGATAATGGGAACCAGACAAAGACTGTCAGTCGAATTGGCAATTCAAATAACCCATTCCTGGACATCCCTCATGACCCCAATGCTGCCGTGTATAAAACTGGATTTCTGGCTCGGAAAATCCATGCAGATATGGATGGAAAGAAAAGTGAGTAATTTTTCAATCCTAATGTGTTATTTTCTTGTTATGTCTTCACAATGCCATGTGCCAGTGAGCGCATATACTTCTCAAGGCAAATAGTGCTGCTTCATTAGGGGAAATAGCAGCAATAACAGCAACACAACAATTGGATTATTACACTCTCACTGTTAGGTCAGAACTTACAATGCACAGTCCCATTTGCAGCAGCTCTAATGCAGGAGTATAAGAAATAATGTGATACAGCAGAGCAATGTGATTTTTTTTGTGCTAAAAGAAAATTAATGTAGTGGTTTACAGAATAGAAAACAATTTCAAGTGAATTACAGTGGTGGTTCTGCAGTAATTTGATAGTTCTCCTTTTCCTTATGTGACATCAGATTTTTCCAAGTCTCCCCTCCACTCTGGGACTGTCTTTAAAGAAAGTCTGTTCTCTATCTCTGATTGGAAGATGCAGTTCCTTTCCCTACTTTCCCAGCCTTGGGTCACATATCCAATGAAGGGCAGCAGCTTTTGGCACCAGCCAGGTTTTTATTATGCTTTTCCTCCCTGCCCCTTTTTTGTAATAATCCTGCTATGTCTCTTACTTACTTGAATTATCTTCTTCTATCTTGTCATACTTCTGTTTGTGATGCACTAATTATCAAGGGCCTCTGATGCACCTGTGTGTTTTTCATTGTTTGGATATCTTCATTTATTGTCTATAGATCTTGGAAAAAGCTGAGGTTAGTCAGAGCATCTGTGTTTTCCCCAGTCACTGTTGATGATTGCCTACTCATGGTTCACATTGTTGAGCTAAATCCCAAAGAAAATGTCTGGTTTCATGATGGATTTCTGGTAACAACCAGTCTCTCCTAGCTGGGCTAAGCTCTCTGGTGTTCACATGTTTTGCTACTCTATTTTAGAAGGTGCAATTGTAAGTCAGTATTTTAAAAATGGAAGCTGACAGCTGGACAACTGGATCCAAGCAGAGGTGTCAAAATCAAGCTGATCTAATTCTTTGTGATGACTGGATACTCTAAATAGACTTGTCGTTATTAAACATCTTCTTATTCAGCCTTAGTAAATAATTTTATCTAGTTGCCTTTATTATTTATTTGATTATAAATACCAGAATTGCTCATTATTCAGCACTCTGGACACTGGCATTCTGGAGATGACTCCTTTATGAGTAATGTAATTATGGCTACGTTTTCAGAAATTCCTGTACAATTTAAAGGTCTGTCTTTCTCAAAAAAGTTGCCTTCTGGCTTTCCAGGCACAAATAAAATAAATTTTTTTCTTGTTCGTTTGTTAGACCTTTTAATATTTCATTTCCTAATGGAGTTTTTTCAGGGCAGAGATTAGCTTGTTTGAGATTTGTAGTGAAGTGATGTGCTAGAATGCTCACCTGCATTTTCTCAGGAACCTAGTTTTGAGGGCTAAAGCACTTAGGCACTTAGAGGAGAAGGACATAAGAGGGGTCAGTGGCTGGAAACTGAACTGAAATACGCCAATTAGAAGTAAGGCCTGTTATGCAAGATGAAAATGATTAACATCTGGGACAAGGGACTTGTAACCTCTCCATCTGAGCTTTCTCTCTTCAGATCTGAATGGGATGCCTTTCTGAGTGTCATGCTTTAGTTGTGCGTATATTAATTATAGCGTGAGTGATACACTATATGGATGCTAGTCAATGGTGTGTGCTTGGTGGGGAATGAGTTTAGATGCAGGCTTCTGGTCTGTGGTGCTGTGACTGCACAACCTGTTCCTAATTCTCTCTGTCGCACCTGAGTTTCAGACTGGATCCTTCAGCCTTCATGCTGAATTTACTTCCCTCCCTCCCCCACTGCCCCCTTCTCCTCTCCACCCCTGGCCAGCTTGTCTCTAAGGAATTTGTGGGCTGGATTTGTCGTCTCTGTTACATTCTTCAACTTCTGACTGACTTTGGCTTTCTTGTGGGGTTGGGTATTTTGGTTGGCACCCTTCTCCTTTGTCAGTGCCAACTTGGGGATGCAGCAGCAGTAACGGGGAACAATGCTCTGGGGAGACACTGCTTTCTGAGTAGTATCCTGCTGGTTCTGAGCAGTGCCTGCTAGCCTGCTGTGGCATGTAGAAAGACTGTTTCTTTCTGACAACTGCCTTAGTGCAGAGCTCAGATGTAGTTGTGTAGGGGCAGTGTCTGCTTGTCTTCAATATCCCAAAGACTGGATCTCTGTGGCCTGCTTTCTGCACTGCTGTTCCTTTCTGATCCTGTCCAGGGCTGTCATCAGGGTTGTTGTATTACTCTCTCTCACAGCAGGTATGTGCAGGCACTGTGCTAAGTTGCATTGTCCTTTGAAAAAAATAGTACCAAGGAGATTTAACACAGGACTAATGTAGCTCTCCTGTAGCCTAGACAAAGTGTAAAAATGGATCTGAGTTAAATGGGTTTTCATTTGTTTTCTTTCCAGCTCCCCGGGGAAAACGAGGCTGGAAAACCTTTTATGCTGTGCTGAAGGGAACAGTCCTGTACTTGCAGAAGGTAGGGGAAATCGCTGTCTTTTGAAAACTAATTAAAGAGGGATAAAGCAGCATGCATCCTCTTCACTCTCTCAGCTCACCTCCAGGCTTCTTTCCCTCTGATGCACAGCGTGGCTGATCTCCTTACCCCCACCCTATTAACACACACATTCAGATATGAATCCTTCATTGACACCTTCTTCCTTTTCACAATTTCAAGTTCAGTTCCACTGCCCGCATCCACATGAGTGCCGTGTAAATTCCAGTGTATGCCTCTGCTGTCTCACACGGCTGAAAAAAATGTCCAGCTTTGCCCGCAAAGACAGCATCACCCCTCTGTGTCGTGTGCACATTCCTCTAGGCTGCTTTTAACTTTGCATTTCATACGTATGACTTCCCCTTCTGTAAGGCTGTCCTCCTTTCCCACCTTTTCATAGTATACTTTTCTGCAGTGTCTGCAAGACCGACTGCAAAACAATTGAACAACAGTTTGGCCATGGTAGGAATCTGCAGCTTCTGTTCCTATGCGAAATTAAAGGATAAAAGGATACTATTTTTTCCACAGAGCAAGAAAAGACTGGTTTCTAACAAAATGTGCTTCCTGACAGCAAGATGTCTAAAAAAAAAGTCAGATGAAACCCTTCAAGCCTTTTGTTGCAAGCTTAAATATATTATACTACATTTTTAACTATACTGTTAGAACATAAAATGCAACATACGAGTGAGAACTGTCAAAATCAAATAAATGGCAGCAGCTAAGTAGGTTAAGGCTTTTTGCCCTCCAATATAGATGAAATATTCATGGGATATGCTGCTTGTCCAGACTGCCCTATATTGCAGAAATATGCTTCTTTGAAAGCTCTTTTACATTTTCACTCAAAACCTGATTGTTTTGTAACTATCAGGAATTCAAGTACATACTGCTGTTTCCTCCTCCCGTGCTGTGGCTTTCTGAAGTTGTTGGTTTCATTGGAGCCAACCTGAACAGTCTCTTGAGAAGAAAGAGAGATTTGGATTAGATTATTATAGCATGAAGTTTACAAGGTGAATGCTCAGGGTGCACTACCTTTTTGTGGGGGGTGAAATCCTAAAACAGACAAACCAATTTGCAGTCAGGATAGAAGATCTGGGCTGAAAGTTGGATGTGATATGCTCAGAGCCAGTGCAAGAGACTAAAAACAAGTCTGCTGAATCCCAAGTCCTTTTGCTGGGAGCAAGTACAGGTTTTACTAAAATGCCTTCATGGCAGGCTTGTATTTGCCCTTTTCTGACCGAAGTGGATTCATCTGCTTCAGTTTCTGAAACAAGTAATCTTTAGTGTTCACCTGAAAAGACTGTATGGTTCTCTGAGAAATAAGAAGGCTCCTTTTTTGTACTACAATAATTTATTTCTTATTTGATATTCAAGGGAAAGAACTAAGGTTACTGTCTATTCTAGCACCTTAATTAAATACTTTTATGAGTATTGCTGGCATATTAGTTTAAAATGCTTTCTTGTTTAATAAAATGTAGAGGGGCTGATGTAGCATGCAGATTTTCTACAGAATGCTGCCCTCCCCCTTGTTGCCCTCCATACTTTCAGGAGCAGGGAGTAATTTCACATATGACTGCATCTTTGCAGAGTGAAATGCATTGTTGTAATTCTTGTTCTTTTTTGTTTGTTAATTGTGTATTTTGCAATTGTTAGAGCCCTTGGATTCAGTGATTACAGGGCATACTCTGCAGAGCTGCATTCTCCTATTTGCATGGGAGCCATCCATTGCATTGAAACCATCTTACTGTAGCACACTGACAGGCAAGGCTTTTGCTTTCATGCTGTGAGAGGTTGACAGAAGGGTGTGATGGGAAGTAACTCATTCCAAGAGTGATAGGGCAGCTGTGAGCCTCCCCAGGGTGCCTCTGGCCCCTGCTCAGCCACATGCTGCAGCTGTGAAAAAGCCTGTTATTTCAGCTTCAGGAGGTCCACCAGGGCTTTCCTAGAGCACTCAAATAAACTTTACGCTGTTAGATATGTAGTATCATAGAAGCTGAAGGTGCTAGAGTTAAAAAATACACAGCTAGGCCAAGTAATTATAGTAAAGGTTGCTGAGCTGCTGTTTCCTTCTGTAAAGCTCTAGGGACTGAAATTACCCTGATTTTAGGAAGTAAAGCATTTTAGAGCAGCTTGATTTCTTTGCAGAAGTGCATAGTTCTGGCAATAGTCCTGGTCAGAGGATTTCCTTGTCTCACTTCACCTTCTCTCCTGATGATAGAGTGCAGTAGGGCGGGGTACATTCGCATGCACGTCCTCTTTCTCTCGTTCTCTATGTATCTCTGGAGATGACATCTGTGATGGTGGTTTCGTTGCACTGAGTGCTATTCAAGCATGATAGAGTAGAGAGAATCTCACTGTACAGGTGCTGTCTACATGCAAACCTCTGCTGTATTGCTTTCTGTGTTTATCTGTAACTCAGCTGTTCCCTCAAGACACTATTGCAATATAACTATTAATTGTTCATAGCAGCTGTGATTGCCTCTGTGGGCAGCATGACCCCAATTCTGCTGTCACTCTTTGTATTCCTGTTCTTGTTTTGCTGTCAATGTCCATGTATGCAAGTGTTCTGTAAATGGTGGTCACTTGAGATTTACTGAGGACTTTTTCTGGGCAGCCTTGTTTCCTGCCCACCTTTTTTTTTTTTTCATTGGAATTATTCCAGTGCTAATTCCTGTGGTGCATGTCATTTTGTTCTTAAATGAGTGATTTAGGAGAGATGGTTTCTGAATTAGTGAGCAGAGAGAGCACCAGAAGAGCTCAGTGGAAACGTTCACAGTTAGCCAACTAAATGTGCCTGCATAGTATTATATAAAATAAGAATTTTGACATGTTTGGGATGTTGGCTGTGTCTCTGGGCATCCTCAGGCCAAGGTTAATTTCCTGCCCTCTGTTCATAGCAAGATGAAATTGCAAAGTAGGAGCTTGACAGAATGTCTGTTCACTAGACTGACGTGGGATGTGATGTGCATACACAAGAGAAGCTTATAAGGAGAGGACATAAGGCTGACCTCAGTTCCTTGCTAGAAATTGCTTCTGGGCAAACAGTGCAGGACATGAATCTTTGTGTTTTGTTCAGACTCTTCTGTGAGGTTCTCAGCATCTTTGCTCTTTGATATGGCACTTTAAAATCTTGCAGGCTTTGGGTATTTTTATATAAATTTTCTCAAATACCTTCTGTTAAAAATTAAAAAAAAAAATAGAGAAAGGCCAGACTGATGTGAAGTGTTTGGTAGTGAGACTTTTGAAAGAGAATTTTGCAGCTGTCACTTGCAGCTGCATGAAGATACCCATCCATGGTACATTGATGGATAAGAGAAGACAAATGTCATTCTCTGGTTTACTAAAAATGCATTTAGAAATATGCTGACTCTGGGTCATCAGGATATGGGAAAGTCATTCTTCAGGAATTTGAGAAAGGTGAATTCAGCATGCCATTGCATTGTATGCAGCACTCACATCAGTCTTCAGCTGACAGACAGATCACAGTTTCTTTCTGTCTCTGTATATATTTCTTTCCTCTGTAGAGGTCTAACTTTAGAGAACTGCCTTCCATTTCAGCTCAACCTGCACGCTGACACCAGCACATCATAGCACATGCTGTCCTTGATAGCTTAGGTGAAAATGGATGTTCCTATTCCCCTAGCATTCCCAACCAGTCAAAAAGAGTTGAAGGCCTTGGAGAAGGAATTTTGGCAGCACATCCATGTCCTTACAGCTTTCTCTGAGGCTGTCAAACTATGTGGAGACATATCTGGTATTCTGATCAGTGCCTTTGGAGAAGCTGGCAGAACCCCAGCTGTCAAGGTAGTTTGCAGCCAACTGATCTGGTGGGATTAGCAAGGATTACGAGAAATGCTTTCTGTTGGGAAGGAGGGATTATCAGCCAGGGCTGCTTGTGGGACTGCCCAAAAGTTCTAAAACAGGTTTAGACATCAGAGCAGGTTTTAGACATTGGATGCTACTCACAGAGTAAGCTAGGAGGCAACAAGCTAAGTGATCGCTGATACTGTCTCTAGGCAGTAATATGAGGTAAATTGGAATATCATATGTCTGAGGCCTGCCTAAGTTCATTTCCTGGCTCTGAGGTTTTTCCAGGTTTCCTGGACAGTGGAACCAGTAATTTTCCCCAAAACTACCACCAAATAAACCAGCTTGTGAACTCCTCCTCCATCTTCAACACCTCCTTGAAAAAAGTTTAAAGAATGCCCTAAGTAGGCATATGCAAAATCCTTCAAGATAGACAGATGCCTCCAAATCTTGCTGAGTCTCAAATTCTGAGAGAGGAAGGACATTTGGCTTTGCTCACTGCCAGCCCTTGAAAACCCCTTATGTCACAGATCTTTAGGTTGGAGGTTGTGCTTTGGTCACCTGTGCCGTAATTCTCTGCCTTTTTGCTGGGCCTGCCAGACCCATGGTGGGTTGTGCCTAGCTCTGGATGGAGGTGGTGGGGTGGCAGGATTACTTGGTAGCTGCCTCTTCTTAGGTTAAATGTCTGAGCAGCAGTGTGGCAGCTTGTGGGCCTGCACTTGTAGGACCTCCATCAGAAAGGATGAGACATGGCAGAGGAGCATATTTTCTCCTCCCTTCCAAGAGGTTGTCACCATAGCTGGTGACTCTCCATCCACTGAAACTCAACCTGGAGAGCCCCAGCCCAGTCTGGCAGAAAGCTCAGATACCTTTGGCAGTGGTGTACATTCCTCTGGCTGCAATCCTGTTTGGTGTGCTGCCAGAGAAGTTCTGTAAACTAATTCATGCACATTAACCAGCTCTTCTCTCAGGCGGGTGCCTCCCTGGATGTTGAAGCTAGTGCTATCCCTGCACACACTCTGTGTCCTGCACTGTGTTTCCTGCTAAACCTTATCTCATAAATTGTGTTCAAGTGCAAGATCAATAGTTACCATGCCTGCAGGGAGGTATTTCACTGTTTTGCAGCCATCACACTCGGTGTGTATTCCAGGTGAGACTGATTTCTGTGATACACTAAGGGGGAGAAATGGAGTCAGTTACAGACTGCTTTGGCCTGCCCTTCAGAAACAAGGTGATGCAGCCTTGCTGGCAAACCACTTTTCTTTCAAAAAGCTCCTGGCTTTCCCAGGCCATTTATAGTTATCTGGGCTTTGGATGGAACTTGTGGCTACGTTATGCCCTTGTCCAGCTTCTGTCAGTCAGGAGATCAAAGACTGCTTCCAGGCTGATGCTTGCAAAACAAGAGTCCCTGTTTTTGTCATCTGGTGTTAGGAACGGTACTGTTATTATGTCAGAAACCCAGACAAAGTTGTGCCTGCTATTTGTAGACTCATCAGAGAGATTTAAGGGAGTTTGCTGTAATTTACTGTGTGAACACTGGTAAGGAAGCTTCTGCAGTGTGTGAGGACTTGCCTAGGAGCACCTACAAAGGTAACTGGTTGAGAAAAATTAAAATCAGGCAGCAGAGGCTGAGAACCCAAGTAGCTAAGCAGTGGAGGTGGGGAGCTAATTATGAAGGATTCTTGAAAGGAAGACAAATAATCCACACCTGTTGTCATAGTCAAATACTTCCTGCTTACATCTCTTCCTGTCAAGCAGGTAGTGGAACGACTTCTCTCACTTGGAAAGACATGAAAACAGAGAAAGAAAAACATGTTAAAGGTAGTGGAAACCACAAGTGTGCAGATCAGGTTGCACTTAGTTCATATATACGTTATTACTATTTCTGAACTCTGGAACAAGGTTTTTCTCTAGCCTAAGGAAAAAGGAATAGCACATGCAGAAATAAAATGCCGTTTTCCCCCTGCTATCTCCTGCAGGATGAATATAAGCCAGAAAAGGCTTTATCGGAGGAAGATCTGAAGAATGCGGTTAGTGTGCACCATGCGCTGGCATCCAAGGCAACAGACTATGAGAAGAAGCCCAATGTCCTCAAGCTTAAAACAGCAGATTGGAGAGTCCTGCTTTTCCAAGCCCAGTAAGTGCTCTCCTCATGCCTCTCATTGAGGAAAGAAAGCAGTGCTGAAGGAGGAGTAAATTCCTGCCTGGACAGGTTAAAACAGAGGCTTAAGAGGTTCAATCTGTTTATTTGATCAGAAATAAGATGAAGTAGTGATGTGATTAGACTGCACAAGTAGTGCATGAGAAGGAAACATCAGGTTTTAAGAGGCTTTTTAATCTAGCTGAGAGAGGCATAACAAGATGCAGCAGCTAGAAGCTGAAGCTCCAGGAAATTCAATTTGGAAACAAGGCACAAACTTAAAACAGTCAGGGTGATTAATCATTGGAGCAAATGACCAAAGACAGTCTTGGATTGTCTGTCTCCAGGTCCTAGCAGGATGTCTTTCTAGAAGATATGCTGTGGTTAGAAACAAAGTTACTACTTAATACAAGAATGATTTGATTAAGTTTTCCATGCTGTGATATACAGACAGAACAGATGACCTGCCTTTTGCTTCTGAGCCCTTTTCTACTGAGATGAAACTTCCTAGAGCTCGGTGTCCAGCACAACCAAAGCCTTAGGATGTGTGTCTGAATCAGGGCACTAGTTGGCCCTGTCACCTGTGTTACTGGGATTGGATTAGGAAAAGTTGTGTGCTAGGGTGAGGTATGGACCTAACCACAAGCTAGCCTGTAACTGAGTTACTTAGCACTAACTGCTTGCAAATACAGGCAGGCAGATGCAGCAGACTCCAAGACTTACCCAGTTTTGGTTATTCTGACTTTTAAAATGCTTTGGAAGGAATGGAAAGAGGTAGAAGAGGCTGAGTCAACAAGTGCTTAATATGTGTTGCTTCCTCAGGAGCCAAGAAGAAATGCAGACCTGGATCAACAAGATTAACTGTGTGGCTGCTGTCTTCTCTGCACCACCATTTCCAGCAGCCATTGGCTCTCAGAAGAAGTTCAGTCGCCCACTCCTGCCAGCCACCACAACAAAGCTATCTCAGGTGAGACATTTTTATATAGAGTGTAGGTGATGATGATTTCTCTTTCTGGCTGGAGACTTGGTGGTGGTTCTTGTTACTGTTTCGTATCCGTTGCCACTAGCAGTCCTAGGAGAAGAAGGCTTGCATAGTAAATCTCTACTCATTTCCTCATGAAAGATTTAAGTGGAGGGAGAAAAGGAACACACTCAAATACAATTGGTTTATGTTTCTGAAGAAGATAGTATCAGATAAAGAATTTTCTTCTTGTGCTTATGGCCCTGTAGAGAACATTTCAGATACTGATTGTTGGGGTTTTTTTGAATTTGAGTGTTTATAAAGCCACTCGTTTCAGAAGAAGTAGACATATGCCTGATCTTTAGCTTATTGAATTGATAAAAGGTGAAAGCTGATGCATCAGACAAGCATCAGTTATATTTCTTCCACTAGATTTTCCAGACTCCATTTATCAGCTCAGGGATTTCCTGTATAATATATATTTATAAACTGTGTCTTACATGAATGTCTTCAGTTTCCCTTGTGATCACACAAGCTTTTAGCATCCCATGGCAGAGAGTTTCGCAGCTCTACTGCTTCTTGCACAAACACACTTATTTCTGCTTGTCATAGACTGGCTGTGTCAGATGCTTGTGCCCATAAGCTTTTTGTACTTTGGGAGATGCAATACCTGCTTGGAATTCCTCCTGCATTGGTGGGAACATGACACTGATTGTGTTGATCAGATCGACAGAGTGACAGAGGTTGTTATACTTCATGACATTTTCCTGTAGGTTTTAAAGTGATTTGCCCATGCTGGCTTGCTTCTTAAATACATTTGTTTGTTTGTTTGTTTGTTTGTTTTACCATCTTCGTAGCTTAGCAACTATCCTTAGAAACCATTTTGTCAAAATCTGTGTTTGTCTAAGGGTGTGGGGTTTTTTAGGTTGCCCCTGCTTTTTCTCTCTCCATGACAGTAGCCTTTCTTCTTACAGTGTGGTGACTGACTTACTGTCTTCTGTTATAGGTTAAAGTTTAAAGCATGTTACATAAAAAATAATACTAATTTGTCTCATCCTTGTGGTTTTACTTTTTGTTCATGCATACCTTTTTAAAAATACAGTATGTGGCTTCCAAAATTTACCCCTGATCACCTAAGGAAGCTTTTTTTACTCATTGTTCTGTGTGATTGTTCCATTTAGCATGTTGTTTCCTAGTCTCGTTGTTTCCATTTAATCTGAAAAGGGAAAAGATAGATCACAGCCCTTGTGGTTTGTATCTTGAAGGAGAGACAAGAAAAGTGGAATAAGATAAGCTGTTTTAGACAAGCAGAAGAATGTTAAGTGTTCAAAGTAGATAAATTCAAAGGCAAGCAGAAGCATGTCTGCTTTCATCTGTCAGTGTGGAAAAGCTGCCAGCAGGCTGTTTCTCATTTGGCAGACAAAAAAAAATATGAATTGTCAAATCCCTGTGGTTGATGTTTAGGATTTTGTGGGATGAATCATGATGGACACTACTTTTCAAAGGGTCTGTTCCTGGTCATCCAGAAGTGAGAGTGCAGTGTGGCTCTAACATGGATAAGGAAGAGAGGCTGGACATGATGACAGGTTGTGCAAGGTGATTGTACCAGATTTTCCTTCAAAAGCAGAGCAGTGTCTGATCTTGGTTAGTCTAACCAAAGAGGGATGTGACGAAACTATATATAAAGGAACAACCAGTTTAGACAAGATCTACTAGGGTGTTGGGTTTTTTCTTTTTTCTGAGAATGCACAGCACACACAAAAGCTCCAGAGCTGGTGCCCTGGAAGTGACAAGTGCTGTATTAATAGCTGCTCAAAGACCTCCTGTCATCAGGCTGTAGAACTCACTACCACAGGATGTCCTTGGGACCAGGGAATCAGCACAGTGTAAAGAGTGATTGGGCACTAATGAGAGAGCATGCACATTTTGGGTAGTAACTAACAGCAACAAGAGTTCTTTGGCAATCAGTAGCAAGTGGTTTCAGCCCTACCATATTTAGGCGGGGGCAAATTATCCCATGTGTTTCTTTCTTCAGTTCTCCTGCAAGAGTTGAAACACAAGATTAGCTGGGGCTTAGCTTTCATCATCTGTAGAATTTTTCCCCCTTTCTGCTGTTTTCCACAGCTCCAGCTCAGCGAGCCAAGAGGCTCATTCCCCAGTGTGACTCACTGCAGTGCAGGCATGTGTGAGCTAGGTTTGAAGCTGTGGGCTTCGTCTGAGTTGTGGGCTGTGCTCAGAACCACACCACTGAGGGACAACACTGGCAGCTCTTCCCTCCTCTGAGACGAGGTGCCTACACACGAGCTGACCTGGGTACTACCTCTTGGCTAGTTCATCAGTATCTGCATGATTATGTATCTGTTTTGGACTTACCTAATTCAAATAATTTCAGATCCAAGCCTAGAAATGGACAGAAGGCCATCCTGCAGGAGATGGAAACCTTCTGAGATGAGGGAAGGTTAGCTGACAGATGGACTGGAGGAAGTGAGTGGGCCTGGAATTATGATAAAGGAAATTGCCTAGAAAGTGGGAGTAGCAGCTCCTCATTTTCTCCAACTGCACAGTAGGATAAAAGCTGGTAGCAGCTTAGCAAACTAACATGCTTTTTGGGGACTGGACAGCCCCTCCTGCTCAGAATGCATTGTATTGTTCTAAACAAATAGAAACCACACACCAGAGAGCTTTTGGCAGTGCAGAAATAGAAGGAGGGGCCCTGACTCCATGTCTTTTCGATCCTGGAAGGAATTCCTTTTACATTGCAAAGACCTGAGTCAGGGTCTTTGCCTGTCTCATTCTGCCCTTGGTTTATCTGCATACCCAACAGTCTTAATTAATTTACCAAAAAATGTATTAGAGCAAAAGTGTCATGTTGTCACTGTTGCTCGGCAGCAAGCTGCTTCTGTTGCTCACAGCAAGGCAATGGATGACAGGTTTGCTCTCCTTCCCAGTGACATCTGCTAGCTGCTGAGTTTTTCTGCAAGCTTGGCCACTTTGAGTGCCTTTAAGAGAGCTGTTGGTGGCAGCACTCTGGGATGGCAGACCTTAGCAATCTAAGAAAAAGAAACTATGAGGTATTATTGTACAGGAACTTCTCTATTTTTCTTTGCTTATTGGATATTTTAGATTCTGTCACTTAAGTGCCTAATGTGTTTCTGAAGGATGAACAGCTGAAGTCCCATGAAGCTAAGCTGAAGCAGATCTCCACTGAGCTTGCTGAACATCGCTCCTATCCTCCTGACAAGAAGCTCAAAGGCAAGGAAGTAGATGATTACAAACTGAAGGACCACTATCTGGAGTTTGAGGTATATATGGGAAACATCATTACTTTTACTTCTTGGGGTGGTTATATATTTGGGGTACAGTCATGAAGTTCTGTATTTTTCACTTTACTTCTGTAGGAGGTGTGTTTTTATTAGACAGAGAAGTCACAGCAATTGCAGATGTTGGGATTGACTCTTCTTTCTGATGAGAACTTCCTTAGCTGTCAATTTAGCTCCTAGTCTGTAACATGGAGGATAGAAACAAGTCTCCTGTCCTTCCTGATCTGTCTGTGAAGAGATTATAAGATCTTCATGCACAAAGTGTCTTATGATGTAAAACTGTGTTGCCTAGTGTTCTGGAGTCTCCGTCTTTAGAGAATGACTGCATTCTGCAGGAATGCAGATCACGGTAATTTGTCTTCCATTGGTAGGTTCTGAAGGAGCTGATGCACTGAAGTTATTGTCATAGGCATGCCTTCCTCGTCAGAGCCATTTGTGTTGTATACCACTGAGGTGGATGTTAGGGTGAGAAGGAAAATGGTAGAATTAGAGATCACAGAGATCACAGGGTTGAGTGATGCAACTTAGGCAGATGCATTAGGAGATTGTTTCAAGTATCTGACAGCAGCTTTTATCTATAATGATGTTTGCCACATTTTAGGACTATGTGGGAATGCATTGGCAAACCAGCAGATGTCTGATGTTTGTTATGATTACACCTTTGAGCTTTTTCCCTCGGGACTGCAATTCAGTGTTGCCTCGGGTCTGAAAGGATCCTACTCTGAATAGGCACTGCTTGGCAAGGAAAATACGTAGTCTGAAAAAGAGGAAGAACAGATAAGACAGATGAGACCACCAGAGCTGATGCTGGAGGCAACACAACACAAGCCTCCAGAAACTGAAGTAAATCTTGTGCCCTTTGCTATTAGTTTCTGTCAGAAGGACTCCTTTCATTCCTGGACTTAACTCACTGCTTACTTCTGCTTTTGCAGAAGGTTGTAACCACTGTTTTGAGTTTCAGTTTGCTGTAGCAAAGTCAATCAGCATGGCTTTATGAAGGAGGAGTCATAACCTGACCAACATGATAGTCTTTTACAATGTGACGTCTGGTGTGATGGATGAGGGGAGAGCAGTGGATATTGTTTGTTCTTCACTTTGACAAGAATTCTGATATTGCCTCTTCTAACCTGCTTGTAGTCAAGCTGATGAAGAGGATAAGGAAATTGAGAGTGAGGTGGTTTGGCTGAACAGTCAAGATCAGTGTTGTGATCAATGGCACAATATCAGTTAGTTTTGAACAGAGCACTCACATGTACAGAGTAAGCCACACACTTTCTCTCTGGAGGGAATCTTGTAAAACTTGGAAGATCAAGCAGCTTCTTAGCTTTGGGTTCTTGACACAAAAGCTTTTAGAAGCTTGGTGAGTTAGGATAAAATGTAGACTGCATAAAGGTGTTAAATGTTTATAGAAAGATTGATGGGGGAGTAGATTCTTGTGGGTTTGTTTATTTTTTTTTTTCTGTTTCCTGTCAGTTTTATCAGGGTGATCTTTTGAGATACTCCTCAGGTACCTCAGTACAAATCAGAACCAATATAGCCCAGGAAACAAAAGGTGTCCTCTTCACTAGTGAGAGTCTTGAACAGCTGTGCAGTTCATATAAGTGATCAGGTCTGCAGTCTGGAGTGCTCGTTTAAGCAGGGAAGTTGTGGCAACAGCTTCAGTTACGTGTGAGAAATGGTTATTCAAGGTGCTGGTGTGCAGTGCTGTGTTACCTTCACACTAAGCATGGATTTCACAGGCCATGTTGAACTATAAAGACACCATTCCAAGGGCCATGAGAGCAGGCAATTCCAAAATGTTGGAAGTCAAAATAGATGAGGCAGAAGGCTAACTGGGTTAGCTTCTTCTGGAGCTAAGACAAAAAAAGGAAAGTTTATGCCGAGTGGAAGCAAGGTCAGGTGGCATGGGAGGAGTACAGAGAGAGATGCTGCTCACCATTGTAGCAAGAAAATTCATGTGGCCCAATCTCAGTTGGAATTGCAGCTGGCCAGAACTGTGGAGGACAATAAAAAGAGTTTTTTAAAATATAATAATGGCAAAAGGCAATGTAGAAAAAACATCAGCCTGTTACAGGATGAGGATGGTCATCTTGCAGACAGGGACATGGACAAGGCAGAGGTGTATTAATGCAGTCTTTGCTTCTGTCTTCAATATGGGTGACAGACTAGAGGGATTTCAGTGCCCTGAGCTGGAGGACCATGACTGTGAGAATGGTCAGCTCCCAGTTAACCTTGAAGTTGTGTGGGATTAGCTGTTGCAGCTGAATCCCTACAGATATATGGGGCCTAGCAAGATTCATCCAAAAAACCTCAAACAGTTGTCTGATGTCATCACAAAACGTCTCTTGATATTTGAACAGTCTGTAGAGATCCCAGTTGGCTGGAAACTGTCTAGTGTTCTCCCAGTTTTCAAGAAGGGCAGAAAGGATGACATTGGAAACTAGAGGTCTGTCAATCTCACTTCAGTGCCTGGTAAAATTACAGAGACGATGATTCTGGGAAGTATTGGAAAACACCTGGAGCATACTGGAGCCATCATCACAGGCAGCACAGCTTCATGAGAGCGAAGTCCTGCTTGTCCAACCTGATTTCCTTTTATGACAGGATAACCCACTTAGTTGATCAACAGAAGCCTGTTGATGTAATCTTTTTTGATTTCATAAAGCTTTCTATACTGTCTCTCTCAGGACCCTTCTGGAGAAAATGTCCAGCCCACAGCTCGATTAACACATCATGTGATGGGTGAGCAGCTGGCTCATGGGTCAGGCACAAAGGGCTGCAGTGAATGGGGTGACATTAGACTGGTAATCTGTCACTAGTGGGGGTCCAGAGGGCTCCATCCTTAGCCCTGTGCTCTTCAGCGTTTTCATAAAGGACTTGGACACAGGACTGGAAGGGATACTGAGCAAGTTTGCAGATGATACAGAACTGGGAGAAGCCATTGACTCCCTTGAAGGCAAGGAGGCCCTGCAGAGAGACCTTCATGAATTACAGGGCTGGGCAATCACCACCTGTATGAAGTTCAACAAGATTCTGTATATGGGATGGGGCAACCCTGGGAATGAGAAAATGGGGATCAGTGCCATGGAAAGGGACCTGGTCAAGGGCAAGATAAATATCAGTCAGCAGTGCCCTGGCAGCCAGGAGGGTCACCCATGTCTCGGGGTGCATCAGACACAGCACATCAGCGCCTGCTCTGCACTGGGGTGGCCTCCCCTCGAATACTGGGGGCTGTTTTGGGCCCCTCAGTTTAAAAAAGGTATGAAGCCCCAAAACCTCCAAAGGAGGGCAGTGAAAATTATGAAGGGCCTTGAGGGGAAGCTGTATGAGGAGTGGCTGAGGCCCCTTGGTTTGTTCAGCCTGGAGGAGAGGAGGCTGAGAGGAGACCTCATCGCAGTTACAACTTTCTTCTGAGGGGAAGAGGAGGGACAGGCACTGATCTGTCTGTGATGACGTGTGGGAATAGCCTGAAGTTGTCTCAGGGAAGGTTTAGGCTGCACATTAGAGAGAGGTTCTTCTTCACCCAGAGGGTGGCTGGGCACTGGAACAGGCTCTCCAGGGAAGTGATCACAGCACTAAATCTGACAGAGTTCAAGAAACATTTGGACAATGCTCTCAGGCACATGATGTGATTCTTGTGGATGGTCCTATTCAGGGCCAGGAATTGGATTGGGTTATCCGTGTGGGCCCCTTCAAACTGAGTTTATTCTATTATTTTTTGAGGCAGTAAAAATCCCAAACCAAACCTAAATATTGAGCTCTCTGAAAATTGTGAATGGAAACTTTGTGAATGGAAACCTTCCCTTTAGAACAATGACCTGTCAGGGTTGGCAGGAGGTGGTGAAAGAGATTGCTGCATGAGCTGAAATGAAAAGGGCAAGAGGCAGGTGAGGTAGGGTTTTGTAACCACCTCTTTCAGACTGAGACTGCAGGCTAAACCTAGTGTCTGTGAACAAAGGGCCATGCTGATACGTCTCAGGAAACACACCAAAAGGACCTGTGAGTCCCTAAGGTAGCAGCACAGTACCATTAGGAAGGAAGTTTTCATTTTCCTTTACTTACAATTCCTTACAATTTTTTTGTTCACACACTGGTGATGCCTTCATTCTTGTTCCTGATGAAAAATGAATGAGATGGAGGGGAGGTGAACCAGGAGGTAACTGGTCCTTGTTCAGGTATGCAGCCAGTAGCATTTGTTTTTGATGGTGTGTTTTCTTATACACCATAGAAGGAACAGTTCTCATTGCCTGCTCTCTGAGGAAGTACTGCATCAAATTGCAAAAAATGTGTTGTTTATTGCAGAAAATTTGTAGTTGGAGAAAGATCTTTTGAGTGCTGTCAGGTGAGAGGTGAAGCCAGAATACTGATGTGTGGCTACCTCCATCATACTTTATTATGTGCATTCATTCTTCAGAGATAATGTTGCAGAAGCTTTTGAATGGTTTCAACTTATGTGGTTTTATTTCTTGACAGAAATTTTAAAGTTAATTTCTTTAAGGCAAAATTTCCACAAGCTTTTCCCTAATTTTCAAATGTCAGGTCACTGAAAGACCAACTTTGTTGTGGTTGAAATCAAAATAGAAATATGGCGATTAATTGTAATAGAAATCAGGGGTCCACAAAGTCCAGGGGAAAACGGCCATTTGCACACATGCAGGTCCCTGGGTTTCCTTTCTGATTGCTGAGTCTTGAGACTCTGGTGGTGTTTACTGGACCAGTAAAAGCATAAATCCATACAGCAGTAAAGCCCTCCTCTCCATTTGATAATATTATGCTGTTCCCAAGCTAAGGGCACTGGCTGGCCTTTTGCTGAAGTGTCTGGTTCATTTTGTGATGAATCATCCATCAGCTCAGTGCATCATCGTCAGGGTTCTTCTTGCTGTTTTTCCATTTCCATTTTTATTAAATGACACATCTTACCTGCTTCATGTGTTTGTCTCTCACGTTGTGGAGCTCCAACTCCAGATATGGAAGTCATAGGAATGCTTATTTATTTCATTTGTAGGAGGATTCTGTTACAATTCTCCTCTGTGAGGGTTTGTTTATTTAAAGGATTCTCAAAAGCCAGTCACATTCTCTTCTCTTTTTCTCCTCCTTTAAATTCCACACTTCAGAGCTGTTACCAAGCTTTTTGACTCCCTGCTCTCAAAAGTTCTATTTGGAATAGAACTTTATTATTTTACTAGAAAATGTAAAATATTTTCTTAAATATTTTTTTCTCTGTCAGGAACATAATTGCTTGGCTGCTGGTTTGCCACTTTGAAATGCAAGTTAACAATCAGTAGGGGTGTTTGCATCTGCCTTCCCTGACTCCCAGCGCAGAGATTGCTGTAATTACAGTGCCAGTACCTTGTCTTTAGTGGGTATATTGAGGCAGGTTATTAAATAAATTCTGTGAAGTGGATTGCTCTGTTCTCTGGACCTCCTGCCCCAATGTCTGTTTTTGAGACCCTTCAGGGATCTTCTGTTACTGTACCCCTATTTTCTTCTTTGCTGAATTGTTTCTTGAAAAATTATGCAATTGTAGCAAACAGAACAAAATCTTCCTGTTGGAGAGGGAAAACTATGGTCCAGACAAGGAATAGAACAAATGGTCATGGGGCACATTAAAGGGAACTTTTTCCAGTTGAAAAATAAAAATTTCTGGACAAATAGCCGCCTTCATTATTCCCTGTGAGTGATGTGGCAGGGGAACATGCCATGCTGCTGTCATAGCCCTCTCATCTGCTCCTTTTTGTTAAGTCTGGCCTATTAGAAGATTGTCTCACGGGCCTAGTGGTGGCCATGCTAGTACAGTCTGAACTTAAACCCTGCTTTGGTTTCTCCCTCATGGATAAGAAAAGCAGGAAAAGCAAGACCTGTTGGTGGGAGTGGAGGATTGCAGCAGAGCAGGATTTTTGTTGTCCCTTAGTTTGGTGCACTTTATCTCTGTGTGTGCCTGAGCACATAGGATCTCAGTATGTGTGAGCGCAGCTTAGGTCTCAGCATGACTAAGGTAGCAAGCTTTCATTTGGTGGTGTTACTTGCAGTGGGAGCCACCACCCAGCAAAACATCGGAATTTGTGTGCTGCAGAACTGAGTGCCTCAAATTACACAGCACCCCAGGCCTCAATCTGCCTGAAATCTTCTTTGTTTAATTTACATTAGCTGCTGTTGTTCATATCCATTCATAACATTAGGCACTGTTGTTTGCATGCATTTTGAGCTCCTGGCTTTCAAGGCCAGCAGAAAGCATTGTTACTGAGATGGTATCTCATGTGCCCCTGTAGAATTTCTTCCAGACTGATTTGGGCCTTTCTTTTCATTTCCTAGAAAAATCGCTATGAGATTTATGTTGGCCTACTGAAAGAAGGGGTGAAGGAGCTGCTGAGCGGAGGAGAGAATGATGCGCCAGGACTGAAGAAATCTCACTCAAGTCCTTCTTTGAATCAGGAGTCTCCAGTTAGTGCCAAGGTGAAACGCAATGTCTCGGAGAGGAAGGACTACAGGCCAGAAACACCCAGCATTAAGCAGAAGGTCACTTAGGGTGGAAATGACAACTAGGGGAACAGCCATGCAGCAAAATATCGGTGGTCAAAATTCTTTCATTTAATAATCTGTCATTCACAAAAAATAAGTGCATCTGCCTGAATGGGGTGTTAGTGACATTTTCTATTGTATATTTTGCTGTTTCTGTGCAGATTGTGGGAGATGTCTTTGCTCCTGCTTTGCTTTGCTTTGTTAATTTATCATTTAGCAATTGAAGCATTGGGACTTTTTGTGTTGTTCTGTTTCTAAAGGAGCTGGGGAAGGCATAGAGCGCTGTGACATTTATTCTGTCTCCTCCCCATTTATCTCCTCCCATCGGCATGTGGCTTTCATCTCTCAAGTCACTTGTCACTTTATTTACGTGGTGGGTGGGAAAAATAACTGGACAAGTGCTGCAGTGCTGTGAATGTGAGCTGTAGCTGTGAGAAAAGCTGTGCAAACATGCAGCTGCAGAAGGCTGACTAGAGGCTGGGGTGCTGGGAACACTAGTTTCCTGGAAATATGGAGCATATTGGTACTGATACTTAACAGCTGGTGGTACAGTATATAGTCATTGTTGCTTATTGTTACTGCATTGACCCTGCACACACAAGTGTGAAGGAATGAAACCTGGAAACCTCTGGCAATGCTAGTATGATGGCATTGGAATAATTTGTTTGCTTCCTTCCAAGCAGAGAGCCTTCTCCTGAGTTTGCAGGCTGGAAGGCATCCAAATCCATGCTGTCTCTGCAGTCAGGAAGATTAGGGATTACCCAGTTGGAATGACTATCCTGGGCTTCACATTAATTTGCAGAGAAGGCTGCTGTAGATGTCAGCCATTAGCATTATGTATTGATTATATATTAAAGACAAAGGGCCTCTGTGTAGTTTTAAACTATACGCTCTCATTTAGCTGCTATATAGAGCCTTATGATATATTGTGTCCTGTTGCTTCCCCTTACACGGGTTTCCTTGTTGGTGTGCACAGAGAGCTGCTTTCAATTACTCTCATAGTGACAAAGCACTTTGCCTTTTTTCTTCAGAAAGGGATTCTCCTCAGTTCTCCATTTTCCTTCTTTAGCTCACATATAGGTGGAAGAGGCTGGTGACTCCTTACAGTTCCTGCATACTCTGTGTCAGGCTTTCCAAGGGGAGCACAGGACCAGGAGAGACCACCGTGGGAAGATCTTTTCATACCTTAAAGGCCCCTGTTTTTGCCGTAGACCCTTGGGGTAGCCGGTGGTTTTCAGGCACAGAGAGCAAAAAGATGACATAGAAATAATTTTCCTGCTTCGCAGCCCCTCTTGTCTGAGCAGTGTCATGGCTTTGCAGAAAGTGCTGGCTCTCCTGTTGCCTGGGTTTTAATCTCAGTTTTTAATACTGGCCCACAGAGTGAGCTTACATAGGTGTTTCCCTCTCAGGTCTCTCTTTTGTGTCGCCCTTTCCCTGTATGAAGTAGTACAACCAAACTGGCCTTTCCCACAGAGCGACTTGGGAGATAATGTTGAGAGGCAGTTGAAAATTGCTCCTTGCTGTTCATTCTGCTGTGCCTGGCACAGGACAACCTTCTTGATGAATGCAATTATTAATGTATATAGAAACGTCAAGATCAGTGCAAGGACTATTTAGAAATGCACTGGTGTTTTCAGCCCAAGTAGTCAAAGGGTCACACATCAAAAAATTGCTACCTGAGTGGATGTGTGTTCTGTCAGGCTTCCCAAGGGTCCAAGTCAATTAATCTAGTTTATTGACTGCCAGTGCAGTGGGCAGAACTATAAGGGGTCAAAGAGAAAAGGCCCATACCAGGCACTGCATGAGTTGCCTCCCCTACTGAGTACCACCGTGCAACAGCTTTCCTGGTGTTGTGCTGACTGTTGGTTGTAATAATGATGTTGCACTCTCAGGTGTGAGATTTTGGAGCAAATTGATCCTTGCAGCAAAACCAGATGAGATTGTTCACACGAGTGTTGCTGGGATGCGCATCCACCTGGCATCTGCCACTGAGAGTGGCTGCTTTGTGCTAAAAGTCAGGAGGTTGGCTCCTAACCTTGGCAATGTTACTAAAAGCTGCGGAGTCCTGAGTAGAAACTGCCAGTGCTTCAGCTTTAGAAGCTGTGCATTCTACTAAGATGGAGTCAATATTTAGTTTCCTTCTTGAAGAAGAAATGTCTTCTGCTACTGGAGCAACAGTGGTGTGGTGCATCTTACTGTGTGGGGAGACTCAGTGTAGAGAGATGCATGATAGTGCTCATTGGGAGGGATTGTTTGGAGTACTTAAGAGTGGTAGATCAACAGCTCATGGATGGGTAACAAAGATAGATCCCTGCAGCTGTTTATCATGCTTTGGAGGTTGAAAACGAACAAGCAGAATAGAGAGAAGAAACTCAATTGGGGAATGCTGGTCTCTGTTATGATTAAGGAGCGGTATTCCCCAATTTAGTGTTCCCACTGAGACTCTCCAAATTACATGGCTGTTGTTTGCTCCCTCTTTCCCCTCCAGTGGGCTGGAGAGGAGAACTGGAGGCATAAAAGGCAAAGTTGACAGGTGGAGATAACAACAGTTGGAATAACTGGAAACAGCAATGAGATAAGAAAATGAATGGTAAACAGCAACAGTATTAATAACAGAGTGTGGAAGAATGCTCACCACGCAGACCCTGACAATATCCAACCACTCACTTTCCATACCCTGACAGAAGGGACATCTTACCCCTGTTGCTGGAAAATGACACAAGGTGGTACAGAATAACCTTCAAGTCCAGGCTATTCCTCTGCCTGACTACTGCAAAAATTAACCTCCTCCTGGCCAGAACCAGTACATTGTTTTATATAACAGTAGGATACATACAGCAGAAACAAAACCCAAAAAAGGTGAGATCTTTAACTGGCCCTGCTTGGCTATCAGGGTTGGGTTGACTAGGTGATCTTTTTGAAGGCAGGCTAGAACATGCTTGGCAAACCTCTTGTATATATGGAGTGCATGGCTTCATAAGGCAAAGAGGTGACATTTAACTTGCTTCTTCCCTGGCTTTTAATATATTTTGGTTGCTGAAAATTCCAGTTAAATTGCTGAGCTCAAAAAGAAATTACTCCTGTTAAATGCATTTTCTAGCTTTGACACAGAAACTGGGGTAATTCCTCTTCAAAGTCATTGCACAAAAGATGATTTGAAGCAATAGGAAAAATCAAAACGTGAACTGCAAAAAAGATGTTTTTTTCATTATTTATTATCTATTTCTATGTATACTTGTAAATGGATTAGGATATTTTTTTAGGTCTCATCTGGGCATATCAAATGCAGTTTTTCGTTGCATTTTTAGTCGTTAAACATTTTTGAGCTTAGAGCAGTCTTGCTGAGACTGCTGAGGCATGCACATTAGTTTACCCAGAATTTATAGTTTCTGCTCCAGTTTTAATTAATGCCATTTTCTTCTGTTACTTTACAATTTATAAGCATCCCAGGCACCCATATAGAAATGCATGCTTCGGAGACCAAGAAAAAAATGTGATCCCACTGTGAAGGTCTAAGACTCCTGCCCTCCCTTGGGAATAGGTTCATCTACCAATCAGTACTGTAATTTGGTTTTTTTCCCTC
Source organism: Rhadina sibilatrix (assembly GCA_013400275.1). Taxonomy (NCBI): domain Eukaryota; kingdom Metazoa; phylum Chordata; class Aves; order Passeriformes; family Phylloscopidae; genus Rhadina; species Rhadina sibilatrix. The sequence continues at coordinate 31,376 of VWYO01018817.1, forward strand.
CTGATATAAAGGGTGGGGCAGGTTCTCAGGCGGTCAAAGTGGTGCATCTCCTGGAGTAGCACCATTGAGAGTCTGACCAGGTAGCTTTGCATAGTACCCTGCGCGTTGCCTTTCTTTGCTGAAATGTTTGTCTTTAGGGGAGATCAGTACTTGACTGTAGTGACCCAGGAGATCTGGTTGCAGTATGTAAGGATATTCTGCTGGTTTCTAGCCCTCCTCTGGGACTTGAGCTGCAAGTCACTGGAGCAGCCTGCAGTTTTCTGGGTGTGTTCAGTGCAAGCAGGAGTTACTGGCTGGCTGCCGTGAGAATGTGTGCATGTGGGAGAGCCTTTGCATTGGTGATGGAGGGAGATGTCAGTCCTTTCTTGTCACTCTCCCTGCTCCATTGTGCTGTCATTGCTCAGGTGAAGCCTCTGCCTGTATGTAGAGAGTGAGGATGCAGACTGGGGCCAACACCTTCTGCTTCCTCTTTCTTAAGGTCCAGACAGTGGTTCTGGAGAGACCCACCCTGCTCTGAAGTGTTGCTGGCTTACTCGTCCTCCAGGGGCTGAACCGTCTGCTATCCCCAGTAAGGAAGGAGAGACAGGAAAGGGCCCCACAAGTCAGCACCTGACAGCAGAAAGCTGATGGAGAAGGGGAAAATTGCCTTCCCCTCTCCCCAGTCAGCAACCAAAGTGGGTGAGATACTCTCCTGAGACCAAAACCACACTCTCCTCTATGAGTCAGCAGGATGCAGGGTACTGGTTGAGATGGTTTTTGTTCATCAATGGCTGCGAAAGAGGCTCCCTGGACTGGCTGTGTGTTTGTCGGCATTGTGAAGATAAATTACGCATGAACCAGTGAACATGACTACAGCTTCTAAATCCAGTATTTATGTTGTGTCTTTAGTTGATGTAGAGAGAGGTAAGTCAGCCAGCAGAGTGATTAATGCAGCAGAGTTGTGCGGGAATGCTGTTCAGCTGTGTTGCCGACTCAGAGTTTTTCATCTGTAGCCAGTCACTTGCAAATGGTTACCAGAACATTTCTAATGATTAGTAACAGCTTGTCACTAAAATACATTCCCTCTGATCCTGCCTGCTCCCAGATTGCAGTCTGTCCCTGTTAAGGGGCTCTCCTGGAGAGCAGTGCTCCTGCTTCGAGGAGGAGTTTGGCCTAGCAGACCTCCAGGGACTGGAATTGTTCAGTGACTTTTCACAGGTCCAGTGCCTTTGGATAACAAAGCTGGTTGCTCTTCTAGCTTGAAAAAGCCAAAACTTGCATTTCTCCAGTGGAGAAATGAGGTTCTTGCTTGACTGGAGTGGGCCCTGCAGTGAAGACATGGTTATGGCAGTGGAAGAAGTCAGAAATGACAAGGGTTATCATCAGGCTTCTTGGAGGCATTGCATGGCAGTGTTCTTGAAAGTGGTAAAGGCTTTTTCTCTGCAGATGGCATACTGCTTACTGTATCTGCATTCTCCACTTTAAAATTAATTTTGGTCTTATTGCAGTTAGTCTGACAGCTCCTCCTCCTTTTCTGACAAGCTGCTCTTGTCTGTCATCTTAGCACCTCAGCTGCTTCTGTATAACAGGTCTGTTTCCTTCCATGCTTGCAGAAATCCAGAAAATTTGACTCTTCCATCTTGCATTGAGAAAACCAGCTATGAAGCAGTGCTCTGTGTTGAATGGATAACCCTGTGAACAGCTTTTTCACTGTGCTTGTCAGTAGCCTGTGTTTCCAGCCACAGTTATAGCTGGGAGGTGTGAGACCAAGTTTTAGACTGGCGTGATCCTCTAGTTGTATGCTGCGGGGATGCAAAGTCCCCCCTTTTGCACTTAGGCCAGACACTTGCCACATTCCTACTCTTCTAGTATCCAGGTTGTTGGAAACACTGGCTGCTTCTGCAGCATCAAAGGCATCTTATGTCAAGAAATCCTACAGCTTGCTGCTTGTTTAAATTTGCTCTCCCCAGGCTCTAGGATGTCACATCTGCTCTGAGGGGGCAGTTAAGAAGTCCACATTTCTTGTCAGAGCACAATCATTGCTCTCCAGCATGTGTTCTCAGCATCTGGTATCTAGGCTGCCTAGAGAGATGAACCATAGAAGCTGTCTCAGGAAGAGCTAGTCTGCAGCTTGTGTTTTTTAAAGGATATTTTTAGTGCATATAGAAGCAGTATGTCTGGCCTCTCCTCTTTCCCAGAGCTCTCCCAGCAGCATAGGTATAGCATAGTGGGCTGCTTCGCCTGGAGCTTCACTGTGAGGGCCTGAGCTCTGGGAAGAAGAGGCTTTGTCAGCCTTCAGAGAAATGATACCACCTGAGCTGAGCGCCAGGACAATGCACAGGACAGTGATGCTGTAGGAAGAAGCCACCCTCCGTGGCTGGTCACCTGGTGGAGAGTGTGAACTCTAGCATTGCCTTCAGTGCTGGGGGTAATGAGAAATGCTGGCTTGCTTTTCCCTGTAGTTTGTGCTGCTTTTCCCTGTAGTTTTCCCCTCAGTTTTTGCTGAGGAACTGTCCTTATCACCTGCTGCTTTTCTTCCTTGTGACAGCAGCACCCTTATTCAGAGGTACCACAGTCCCTTTGAGGAGACTGGTTTGCATGACAGCACGGAGGACAGGTCCTTGGAAAAAGTCTGAATGCCATCTGGGGTATCTGCTCTGCTGATGGCAACATACAGTTGAACATTGAAAGGAGGCAGGCCCAGCCTTGCCTGAGAGAATGTCCCTTGCTCATGTATTTTGTTAGCTGCATTAAGGCTGTGTTTTAGTTATTGGTTAGAGCCCATCGCTTACCAAATGCAAACAAGAACTTTCCCAAAAATTGGACCATTGACCTGACTTTGCCCTTGTGGTCAGAAGGAGCAAATTTAGGCCAGTCCAAAGCATTTTCTCTTCCCTGCCTTTGAACACTTAATTATTCCATAAAAATTATAGATGTTTAATCAGTGAGGGACTTCCCATGGCATCTGCTTTTAAATCTGAGCCAGGAACCAGCTGGAGTACCAGCCAGAGGTTTATTTGGACCAATAAAGGTACATCACTTAGCAATGCAAGCATTGAAAGTGCAACAAGCCACAAGGGCAGGATTTTTCTCTGACATGAACCACTGCAATTAGTAGCCGCTCTAGTAGTGGTCCTGTCTGTAACTCATCTAAGTGAGACTAGTACAAGAAGATACTTTTTGTCTAAACAGGTGAGATTTCAGTTTGGGCCAATTGAGTATCATGGTGTAGTGACCCAGCAGCTAGCTGAGCTGCCATGGAGACTTGTTTGACACAAAATCCTCCAACTGCCCTTAGCCTCTCGCTGGGAAGAGGTGGGGATAAATGCTATCGAGTCTGTGTCATCACACAGGGCAAACTCTACTGGTAATATAAATCTTAACTCACACACTTATGAAAATCTCATGCTCAGAGCTGTCAGATTCTGAAAGACTGTAGGATGAGAACAGGGGTGGGTTGTGGATAGGGTTTTTTTTTAAATTTGTACATATTCATGACAACTTACTTGAGTCTAGAATTATAATTTGGCTAAAAGGACAGAGTTTTTTGGCTGTTTAAAAACTTCAAAATCACTCCTCTATGTGAGGTACACTCTGAGGCTTACATTATTTGGTGAACATGTTTAAGTGATGCCAATAGATGTGTGTATTTCATAAGTATAGTATGGATTCTATGGCTCAGCACTGCAAAGCCTGCTGTTCTTTTCTGAGGCTTAGTTGGTCAAAGCACTTCAGCAACTGCAAACATTGTTAGGATGCTTCTTGTTCTAATTGTTCTCAAATGTGGTTAAAGAGCTTTTGCAGATTTAAGGTATACTTTGAGCTGCCTTGATCTTCATGTGTTGTCCACCAGGGGCTGCCTGTTCTGCATGTTTAAAGCAAGGAATATATTTGAGAGTCTAGGCAAGAGTTAGTGGGTGGAATGTTCTGCTAGCTTAACACTGGGCTGACTTTCTCCCTGTTTATATCAGCCGACGCCATGCAAGGAGCATCCATGCTGACTTCTTCTGAAAATCATACTCTGGGGATCTAATACACAGCTTTACTTCTGAAAATGTTGACCTTGCTCTGTGAAAATTCAGCAAAGGGACATCATGTCCAAAGTGTCCAAGAAGGATAGGTGCCTGTGATGTCTCCTGCAGATACAGCCATACAGCAGTAGTGAGGGGTTTTATTTTCTGCAACTGTACAAATTTCCAGAAGAGTGGCTCATCAACAGGGAAAAGAAGAGCAGCATGGCTGAAATACCTCTCTTGGGCATCTTGTATGCACATCCCAGAGGTTTCCCTTGGGAGCATTAAGCAAGGTTTTAACAAGTTGCTGGTCTGAGGAAAAAGACATAGGGAAACCCAGTGGGTTTTCCTGTTGTGCTCTATTAAGAGCAACAGTAGCATGATCTGCGTTATTCTTGGAAAGAGAGAGCAAAACCTGAGGGTGTGGTTCTTACCTGGAGTCATAAAACTCTTTATCATGCAGTTTAGGTTGAAGTACTTGAGCAACTTCAGTGAAACTATGCCTTTGCACTTCACTGGACCACAGCCAGAGTGATTATGTCTTGCAGAACTGAGACGTGAGTGAGCTGCAGCTCAGAATGAAATGAAGGGGAGCACTTTTGTCACTTGCTTTAGGCAAGCTGTAGTCCTGTAATCTTTTTTCAGGTACTGGGCTTCTCCCTTGCGTTTCCTGCCCTTCAGGGTGATGGGAAGATGTGGGTGAGCACTGTCAGTTTCAGAGTCGCAGTTAAGTGTCATTTACCCTCCACCTGAGCTGTTGCTATGTTGTTTTCTCTTAGGCTGAGAAGGAGGACTGAATTTTCAAGTCAGTATTGCTTAGTAGCCATATGGGAAACATAACTCTCAGCAGTGGTAGTGCAGAAAAACATTTTGCACATGCATGTACATACACCTTATACATCTCTTGTGTGCATAACTAACCTTCCAGGGCTTGACAGCAGCCCTTGCAAGACCTTTCCTCTGGGTGGTCTCTTATCGCTTTTGTGATGTGTAGGAACCTTCTTTCTGGTAAGCTTGAATTCAGTTTACTCTCATCACTGAATTGCTGGAATGTTTTTCATGTAATACACTAGAGACACAGTCCCAGTCTCACCGCTTTGTGGTAACTTCTTGATCTGCTGTGAAGCAACAACATTGAGGTAGCCATTAGATCTTTTTGAGCAGCATGGAACTTACTGTTCTGACTCTTGGGGGAGGTCATCGTCTCAGGTTTGATCCTGTCCTACCACCAGGACACCCTGTTTTGTCCCTGGGAATAGGCATGGCCAGTAAAGCAGACTGGGTGATCGGAGTCAGAGCTGTGCAGACTTTAGTCAAGCCCTAGTTCAGGGGAGATTTTTCCATGTGCTGCTGATGTCCATAAGGACTCAAACATATACTTGCTTACACAGAGATGCTTTCCTGAAGCAGAGTTGTCGCTCTTTTCTACAGGTATCACAGGATGCCCTCCCTTATTCTGCTTCATGTATCTGGTACTAGAATGATCATTTCCTGATAAATGAAGGCACTTAATCAGTCCTCTTCCCCTTGGAAGAAGGACTTTTGGGGATATTGTTATATCATTTAAAATAATATTTTGGAATTTAAGTTTACATTGCTTTATTTTTCACTTGAGGTGACTGTATATAAATATTTTCCTCTATTTTATCATTGCTGATAAAGTAAGCCTACAGTATACAGACAAATAATTTGCCTTTGATGTATTGAAACTGTGAGATATAAAGTAGACTTCTCTCTCGTGTCCATGTTCCTGACTATAACTCTGTTCCTCTGTGTTTTTATAAGTTGGAATAAATGTTGCTTACGGGCAACAAAGAGCCTGCAAGCTTTCCAATAATTTTTATGTCATTGAACTCAAGCAACCCTATTGAAGGATCTCACATATGTATAATGATATATGTATATGTACAAACTTTAGAAAGAAATAAACCAAATGTATTTCATGTTCTACAGCTGAATGTTTTTTATTTGAACCCTGACAGTTGTTCCTACAAGTAAAAACATGAAGGTGGCTTTACAGTGGTTAACTGTCCTGCTTCTGACTCCTGGCAGTCAGTAATTTCAAAGTTTCCAGAGCTGGAGCACATGTGTACTGTCTGCCTTACAGTCTGGAACTGACTTGTGGTTGTGGTAACCAATGGAGCCAGTGCACATTAGTCCTGTGTGAGGGCAGCTGGAGCACATCTCTCTTCTTTCTGCACCTGCACAAGAGGTGGCATCCCTTCCAGCCATTTCAGGGTGTGTAGCCTGCAGAGCTACCACTGCTTGCTGTGAAGAGACAGCAAGAAGAGAATTAACTGATCTAAAACGGCTTTACCAGCATGTGGGTTAAAAGAGCAAAGCTGCAGTAAACAACTGTTCAAAAATGATTGGGAATTGATCTCAAAATTTGTATGAGAAGATCACTGTTGAGGTTGGGAATTGCTGCTGACATAGCGTATGAGAAGAAAGGACCCATGAAAGGCAGAAGAGTCACACAAAAAAGAAAAAGATGGAATGTAAAAAGGCAGAGGTGGGAGTGGTTAAGAAACTATGCCTATCCAAAGTAAGGAGGAACAGTGTACAACACAGCACACAGTGTTGTGCTTGCAGTTGTTGGGTTGGACTTAGCTCAACATGGGTAGTACACTGTGTAGGGAGTGGGTCATGGGTGGAGCATGCCCAAGCTTTACAACAGCTTGTACTTGGAACAATAGTAAGGAAGACATGTTGTTTCTTACCAAGATTGCTGTGAATGTTTGACTGTCTTGAGGTGACTGTTTATATTTTTCCTCAGTGTGTTGCCTTTAGATGAATGGTAAGACTTTCACACTTGAGATAGCTCTGTGTTTGTTTGGTTTTTTCACACTATGCCTTGAGATATCAGATTTTTTCATTGTTGTACCCTCCTGGTTGCTTCAAAGCACTTGGGATTTTTGATTCCAGTGCATGCTTCTGGATTCATATGTTTCTAATGAAAAGAAACTTACCTTACCACCACTTTCTAAACAAAGTGGTGGTAAGGATAGGTGGGAGTATTTTACAAAGATGTATTAAATGCCTTCTCTGAGCCCAAATGAATGTTTGAACTGTGTCTGAATGTTAATGTCAGTACTGCTCACCGTATCTTTTCTTATTGTTTCTTCCTAGCTGACAGAGTCAACACTGAGCATTTTCTGGTGGTTTTTCTACCTGGAATCATTAGTCATGTCACGTTGTTCACAATGCAATGAGCTAGAACAAAATGACAGAACATGTGCAAAGTGAAAGACAGATGCATTTATATTCTCTTCATTGCCCATTTTCAAGTTTCCAAGTACAGAATATAATTATCAAGAAAGACTGAAAAGGCTAGTTTGTGTATGCAGGAGAAACCCCCACAGTCTACAGCAGCTACACATCTCTTTGGGTATTTATAAATAATGTAGCTCAAGAAAGAGACTTAGTCCAAAGTAATGCACAGTTTAGTCTGAAATTGTCGTGGTTATCTCTAGATTGGAAATAAGAAGAAAGTACTTATCCATCAGAGCACTGATGTACCGCAGTGGCCTCCTAATCTACAAGGTAAGGGCAAAAATACCCAGTAGCTTTTAAGGAATCTTGTGATGATAACCCAAGTTTTCATTTTTCAGGTCATTTCACATTGCATCTGTTTCTTTCCATATTTTCTACTGAATTGATGTTTCTTAAATTATGTCAGCCACCATGCTGTTTCTCCCAGAAAAAGGGCTATCCTAGAAACCATGAGTTACTGCACAGCAGCTAGCCACCTTGCCAAGTTTGCTCTGCCATGGTCACATTCATTTTAGGATATCTTTTTTGGTCTCATTCCACAGCTAAGTTTTTGGATAGATCATGTGGGTTTTTGTTTTGCTGGCCTGCTTCTCACAAGAAAATGCAAAGACAAGCTAAACTGGGGTCAGGTGAAGGAATCAAGACTAAGTAGACTTACTTACCGTGGAGAATGTGGAGGTAGTGTGTTGCTATTATGAACTGGAAGCTTGTGGGAGTGTTTTTATCCCCTCTTCCCAGGCAGGATGTACCAAGAGTAGGCTGAGTTTGCCCTAGTAACAGCCCTGGGAAGTTGAGACTTTGGGATAGATTCTGTTGAGTTTGACCAGTGAGGATAAACTAACAAGGGGTGTGTGTTAGGGAGGAACCTGGGCAGAGAGGGGGAGGCACAAGAGTGGCAAAGTTGTTCCAGAAAATAGAAACAGTGATGAATAAGGCAAAAAAAAAACCCAGATAAAGAACAAAAGAAGAGGAGACCTGAAAGGAGGAATCCAGGTGCCTACAGTTGCATTGCTGATTTGCAACCTGGTCTGCCAGAAATTCCCTTCAGGACTGTATCTCAAAAACTTGGTGTGAGAGGGTAGGCTTCAGAGGGATAGATTTCCACTGTGGTGATATGTCATTAGAGAGATAGAGTGATGGATGTTTAAGTGAATAGTTAATGTATATGATTAATAAGATTTAAGAGTGTGAAATAAGCACTTTTTTTAATTGTGTGTAACAGGGTGGGAAGTAGTATAATTGCAGATTAGCAGTAGTTGTGTGTGTGTGTTTGGTCAATTTATTAAGTAATCAGTATATTGATTACTTAGTAAATTGACCAGTTCCTTAGTAGCATGTTGCTAATCACTAAAGCCTGTAATTTTGTTACAGCACTTATATCTTGATATTGCAATCTAAATGGAGGGAATTGCTTCCTGAAATAGCAGTTGTATTGAGGGAAAGAACATTTCCTACCTAGTCTTAACTTGCTTCAGCCACAATACACTGACCATTGCAGGGATGCTTGTAGGAGTATTTGTAAATATTTGAATTATGCCAGTGACTGCAGACCACAAGCTAAATAGGATGAGTCCTGAGAGTGCAAATGCTGTAAAAATGTCATATTGGGAAAGTGAGGTCTGTGAGTTAAAAATCTCAGGGAAAGACTTTCATAGTGTACAAGCACTGTTTTCTCAGCTAACACTGCTTGTCTCCATGTGTAAAGGTACTGAAGGGCCTTTATGATGCGCAGTCTTAAAATGTAGGGGAAATGAACAGATGGCTAAAAATCTGTGGAAGAGAGCAGACTATAGCATCGAAGACTGAAAACTCTGTGGAAGATTGCAAGGAGGGTTTTCCCAAAGGGAGAAGATTTATTTGAAAACCAGAGGTAAGACAAAAACTGAACAAGACTCTAAAGAAAAAGCATGGGAGGCAACTGAGCAGTACACAGATTCAATTACCACTTGCAAAAGACAATCCATTAATCGGAAAGGACCAGCCTCTTTTGAAGGTTGCCTAACCACTCCCTTTATCAGAGTGCTCTTTTGGTGAAAAGTTCTTATACCCCTGTTGTCTGCAGAGGCATTTTGAATACTGCCAGGGCTTGCCATAGTGTTAGGAAAGCATGCAGTGCACTGGCCTTCAAGGTAAATATCTTGGAGTTAGCCAAGATAGATATTCCTTCCTTCACCAAGTAGCTTGGAAGTACAGCAGCATCCATGGGGCTGCGCACTGTCTGCTGGATGGGGCGTGTCTTTGCCAAAAGGACAGAAAGAAGACTCAAAAACTCAACTGAAGCCTTTTTTCCACAGTCACTGTACTAAGAGTGTTCAAAATAAGTGGTTTAGGTGGGTGGGTACGGTTTGCTTTCTTCCTCTCCAAGAAAATGTTTTTTGTTCAGCCAGAAATCATTTTTCTGCTCTACCTCTCTGAGAAGTGCAGTGTAGATATGCTCTGTCAACTCTCTGGAAGGTGAATATTTTTAGTCAGCTTGGGCAACCCTCTCCTCTGCCCAAATGTCCAGTGTAAAAAAAAAAAAAAAAAGTGCACTTCTTTTCAGATTGATTCCAGTCAGGACTTTTAAACCAAGACGTGTATTGCTGAACACTTTCTGCGAGTGCAGTCTTCAGCACAGACATGTGCCCTGAGCTTTGAAAAGAAGTGATTTTGATCAAGGTGGTGGCGGGGATGCTGCTGTGAGGGTGGGTGTAGAAAGTGCTCCTCTCCAGTCAGAAATGCATGTGTGATACCCAGCTCTTGGTGTGCTCTGTGTCCTGTTCCATCCCATCCCAAGCTGAACTGTGCTGAGTACTCTGTAAGTACAAGTACTGAGCCAGGGATGGATGGAGCCAATGCCATGAGCAGTATAATTACCTAAGTAATAAAGACACTAGAGATGCTCACCTTGGCAGAAATTTGCAGTGGTCTGTGCCTGGGACACGGAATACTTTCCATGTCTAGGTGCTAGGACAGTTTTGGAGGGGGCTTGCAGCCAGCCAGTGATAGCAGGAATGGTGTAAAACCTGAGTCCTGTTACCACAGCCATACCCACGCTGCGTTTCTCAGGCAACTGAAGTGTGGGCGGCAGTTAGAGGTTGTAATTGTTTCATGGGAGAAAAAAAGCCTAGATACATACACAAGCAGAATTAAAAAATGAAGTGCTCTTTCCTTTTAGCTGCAATTTCTGACTTCACTTTGGACAAATTGTCAGAATCTGCATTCCCACTGGCAGGGAGCCAGACTTCCCGGCACACTGATTAAATGGTGTGTGGGCAAAATGTAGGCAGATGATGGGGACTTGGTACATTGAAAGCTTGCAGAGCTGTGTTTTCCTTTGCTGCTGCTTTCTTTGTCTCTCCAGACTCCTTTCAGGCTAGTTCTTTGACCATCCTTCACTAGATCCTTTTTGGGGTCTGAGTATCCAGCTTTGGGAACTGAGAAGAGATGTGGAACCACGGAAGTAGCTGCTCAAGGTACATAATCCCTGCTTGTTCCCCTGCAGGTGAGCTACATAACCCTCTAAGTGTAGTGAAGGTGGTTGAGAGACCAAAATGTTGGGCTGCTGCAATATAAAGGGAATTTTTGCATGTAGATGGGAAACCTCTTCTGTGAGTCAGCCAGTAAGACACATGCTTCTGGTCCAGCTTCAGCCTTCCTGGGACTCCCATCTGTGACAGCTCCTCTTGGAGTATAGCTTTACTTCAGTGAACTGCTCTGCCTTTCTCCATCCTGGGGCACTGGCCTCCATCCAGCTAACAAGTACTGGAACTGGGGATTTTGAGATGTTACATTTCTAATCAATCTGCTGCTTAGATCTCACAGCTGTAGCATTCACACTGCCATTGTGTGAAGACTGGGGACTGTTGCATTGTTCCCAGGATCTGTATCTTCCTGTCATGGTGGGCACCCTTGGTTTACACTGACTTGCTTGCTCCTTTTTTGTTTGGTTTCTCCTTGTTTCTTGACAATACACACACATCAGGAAGGTGAGTTGTCCAATTTTTGAAGCTGCAATGGCATTCAGTGGAGACAATTTTCATGAACATAATGGCTGAACTCCACTATGAGTCAAGGTTGCCCCACTCCCATGTCTGATGTAAGAGTTGGACTGGATAGTTACACCTCATGTGAGTTAATTCTGCTTTTAAAATGGATGAGCTGCATTGCACTGAACACTGGGGTGGACCTCCCAATTCAGAGGCAGGGTGGCCTCCACATAGCTTCCAGGGCAAGATGATTACCTTTTCAAAATATGGACATAAAAGCTCAATCTAGTTTTTAAATTCCACAGCAATTTGACTCACTTCTGTAGCTAATTCAAACTTCTTAAGAAATCTGGCACAAACAAATCTCTGGAGGTATTTTGCAGCCCTCTGAGTTCTTGCTGCACTTGTGATTCATCAAATGTGTCTTGTTGTTTAGTTCAGTGTGCAGCGTGACTGACAGGGCCTCTTTTGCAAGTGTTAGGAGCTGCAGAAGTCCTGCAGGGGCTCCTGTGTGCTGACGGTGCAGTCTGGGGCTCAGCCTCTCACGGTTACAGAGGGGGGTCTGGTGCTCCTGGCAAGAGCTATCAGCTCCAGCACAGCTGCACTGTGATCTGCCTCTGTGCCTAGGAGCCTGAGAGGTTTCACCCTCAGCCTCCCCAGGAGCAGACCAGGGCTGGAGCTGCATTTGTGCCTGCCAGTTCTGCCTATACTATTTTAACTGCAAACTCTTTAAGGCAGGAGCTTTGGCTGTGTATTTATTGTTCAATACCAATAAATATTAATCCCAATATTTTGAAAACTGCTTGGCATTCAGAGACTGGTATGACTTTAATGCAAAACACCTGGCACAGTGTTTTATGAGTCCTGAGGACAGTTTAGTTTGTTCAAATGTGTGCTTGGGCTTTGAGTCACTAATGTGATCAATCACAGGAGCAGTCTTTTCCCTCTGACTCATCAAGGCTGATTTCTTAAATTTGAGGGGTCTAAATATCCACTTGATTCAAGCATTTAAGGAGTTCGACTTGAAAATGTTGATTGCTGAAATGACGGTTGGAACAACTGACCCCAGCTTCCAGAAGTTCAAGGAAAAAACAGGTACTAAAGACAGAGAATATGTACTAGCTTTCATCAGCTGAGAATTGAACGTTTTGGAAAAAAAATGTAAATTCGCTGGGGTGCCAAACCCTAAAAACTTCCCCTGTTAATTTGCTGTGATCTATCTCTCATCTAAATGGCTTTAAAAAGAGGAAGGAAACCAAATCCAGTGCCATGTAATGGGATTTTCAGGTTTCTCATTCAACTCCATGGAACCCTGTTTTTGCCACAGGGTGCTAAAATTAGAAGGCAGAAAAAAAGCCCATGCCCCCTTCTTTTCCATTGAGGTACCTCCTATTGAAACACAATTTTTATTCCATATTTCCTCAGCATGTATGCCTTGAGGCCTGATGAATTTCTGCAGTCCTTACACTGTCTCACCTTGAATGGTGTAATGCTACTGTGGTTTTTGCTGTTACTGTTCTGCCTGCTGGTATTACTGGTGTCCTTGGAGTATGTAATTCTTTGCTTATCTGTGCCCGTTAGTGCTTTTATTGTTGTTCTAACGGACCACATCAAGTTGTATCTTCTCCATGAGCTATTGTCCCTATGTTCTCTACAGCAAAAAGAGAGCACATAAAGCCTAAGTAACTGGGTCACACAGGAATTAGTGAGCACATCTGGAATGTGAATTCCCTTTTTCCAGAAAAAAACGTGAATCACTTTGTGTCATACTCCTTTTTTAGCTGCCTCCGGTACTTGGACAGCTTTACCTCCTTTATGAAGATCATCCCTTCTTAGTCTTATTCTTCATTATCGCTCGTAGCTTGTTTAGTTATGATTTGTCTTTAGGAAAGACTTCAGCAACTGAGTGAATCTCTGCAGTTCTGGCTAACACCTCTATTACATGTGCAGCTCTATTAACTCAGTGCAGAACCCCATTTTTGGACCAAGCAGTAGAACTGAACAGATGTATTTTTGGTCACTTGTGCTGCACGCATCATCTGAGTTCAGAGTTCTGCTATGCTAAGCAATGGGCCACTCATACCCCCAGACTGTGGATTTGTTCCAAAGATTTATGCCCAAACTGAAATTCAAGGGTGGAAGTTTACTGGACTTTTTGCCATTAAATCTTAGTTGGGTCAGGGCGCACTGACTGGCTGCAGAACATGAAGATGAGCAGACAAAATAGTTAGGAAAGAGAGAAAAACAAAGGACAAAGAAACACTGTGGCTATTTGCCTCTGATCAGATGATTGTTACAGTTCTTAAAGCTGGTTTTACTCACAATAAACAAAAATAAGAGCTCTTTTGATTGAGGGTAGAGGTTAGCTCTGCCCTAGCAGTTCTGCCCTAGCACTTCCATCCTGCCAGGTGAGAAAAGGAAAGCACAACTTCAAACAGAGCTAAGCCCTAGAGCCTTTCTGTTTTTCTACTTAAGCACAGTGTAAATTATACAGCATTGGCACAGTCTCCTTATTAACTTCACTCTGTAAGCAATCATGAAGCATTTAGTTTTAACATGAAATATTGAAGTTCTTCTCTGTTTGTTTTTGAATTCTTTATGTATAATTTAAAGAATTTGCTAACACAGAAATTATTAAATGTGGATATGTCAGGTGACAACTAAGCTGAAGAAGAGGGACAAGGATACTGGAAACTGAAGGATTTTCCAAAACTAAACAAAGTGTTTTGAATGCATGATTTTTCCTTGGGTGATGCAAATAAGAAATAATCCCTGATACTGTGGCTAGGAATGACCTTGTTGATAATGTGATAGAGCCAGCACTGCTCAGTCTGCAGAGCACTGGATGGGGTTATTACTGGCACTTATCTGTCATTGCATGATGACAGCAGATTAGCTGACTGACTGCACTGTGTGCTTTAGTGCAGTCCCAGCTTTTGCAAAGGCTGCAACAGAAAACATCACCCTGTAGTTCACACACGTTTGAGCTTGGAAAGCCCCAGTGGAAATGTCTCAAGGGACCCATCTTACGTCTAGTTAAACTGCTTTTCACTTGAAAAAGAGATGCCATGCTGTGCTTTTCATGCACCATGTAGCTGTAAGGTATTGGTAGCATTGTCAAAAATAAGACAAGAACTCCACCCAGCAGGATGACAATGCATAGTTCTGATATCTCCCAGTGCTATGGTCTTACTGGCTTTCCATGTGCATCCCTGGGCTGCCTCGCTTGTAAGTGGAGGATGGTGAAGTGGGGATGCAGAGGAAGAGCTTTCAAGCTGAAAGTCCATCTTGCTCCTTTGTGGACTTGAGCTATGTCTGTAACCTGTTGACTTTTCAAAGTCTGATTTCCCCTCTGACTTTCCAAAATGAGATTGCCATGGCACTAAGTATGCATGGCCCCAAGAACATCCAAGTCTTCTGTGCTTCTTCTGTCCCACAGGATGCCAGTGTGTAATGTTGTGCACCAAAATCCTGAGTTGCTACAGGGTGCTTACTGCTTTCCTACCAAAATCACTCTTCATCATTCTCTTGTGGATTTCCCACCTTTCTGGACTCTCTCTGTGGCTGCACGGCTGCAATGTTGTCTTGTTCAGATGTCTGCTCTCATCTGAGTCCAGATTATTGGGGCTCATCCTTGTTGATGCTCCAGCATTCACCACCCAAATTTTTCCCTGTTAGCTCTCCCACTAGTGACACCCTGCTGCGTGCTCTGAGCTGCATAGGACTGGGAAATCTCCCCCATGTTCAGCTGCCAGACAGGGAGGGGACTGTGTGATCTTCACCGTTCACAGAACAAGTGCCCTGCCTGGCATTTGCCTGTGCTGCTCTGTCGCTGCTGCTGGAGGACTCAGAAGGTTCAGAGCAGTAGTGAGCAATGCTCCCCAGAGGCAGATGAAGTGTCACCTTACTTTTGGGTGGCTGCATGGGCCTTTTTGCCATAGAAGGGGTGACGGGTTGGTGACTGAAGCCACCAATGCCCATGGGGAGGGAGAGGAAAAGGCAGGAGCCCCTTAAATGTGCTAGAGCAGAGCTCAGAACAGTCAGTCCTGAGAGAATACAAAACCCTTGGTCACAGTCCAAGGAGTGGTGGTGCTCTGGGAGAGTGGCCAGGGAAATTTGCCATGAGAGGGCTTGGAAGGCAGAATGGGCTAAAGTACTGAGAAGTGGGCAAGAACCAAAACTGTGGTGTGAAGAAATCTGGATCAGAGGAGCATGACAAGTTTTCTTGGCTGTCAGAGGATGAGGGAGCTGGAGGGGAGGCTTACAAAGAGCACAGGGCATACAAGCTTTCAAGAAAAGCATTAACCATTTGAAAGTCAGATTAAGAAAAATCTGGAACAAACTATGTTTCTGAATAGAAATAGGAATTTCTGGAGAGCCAAAAACTTATTCATTATTACTGGGAAGCCAATTGCTTCTGAAAAAATTGGCTCCTTGCTGCTTCTTATATGTTGAAATCTGATGCAGTTGCACGTGGGGACAGTTCAGTGGTGGGAGCTTTCACACAGATTTGTAGCACAGTGGGTGCAGGAGCAGAGGGAACAGTTTGTGCCGTTGCATCACAGCAGCTAAGAAAGCTGTATGTGAAATATTGACCCATCAGCCGCACAGACACACATCTGCATTCTCTCCAAATGGCTCCTGTTTTAGAAGGCAATGAGGAATGGAATGCTGTATAGAGAGTGCAATCACTGATTGCAGAAGAAAAGGCAGTCCTTGGTCCTTGGTGAAGAGGTTATCATTCAAGCTTTGTGCCTGTTCCAGAAAAGCTGGAACTTAACATGGATGGTGAGCAAAGGGAAGGGAAGGATGGAGTGGGGCAAACCACTGTGCATTTTAAGCAGCTTTGATTCCGAGTTGGAACTTTATGTTAAATACCATGATTCATGTCTATTTATTTTGTTAAGCAGTGAGCAAGCAGAAAGTCTAGCAGCTGAAATGATGTGCCTGAAAGACTCCTGGCAGGCAATCCATCAAGCAACTATTGATTAGTGCTGCCACAGGAACCATTTTGCACAGTAAGACCTTTATTCTTTACTCTGACAAATGCTCACTTAGATGTAAATTAGCTGAAGGTGTCCTTCTCTCACTTGTTAGGGCTGAACTGGGAAAGAAGGTTTGCTTTCCTAAGAGCAGAAATGTGGAAAGCATAGCAAGAGCCATGAGGAAAAAAAAAAAACATGGGTAAGATTCCAGGGCTCCAGGAGATGTTCTGTCATTTTAAAAAAAGAGGAGAGAAAAGAAATGAAAAAAATTCCCCCAAGGAGGATAGCATGCTATAACTGGAGAGTACTGCAGTGGGCTGTAATGGCTAAACAGAAGCTTGCTCGTAATGGTGCTACTGAACAGTCCACCCTCACTCACTTCCAGTGGTGCATAATGTGAAGGAAATCAAAGGTGGAGAAGGTGCAATGGAAGTGCTGTGGTACCATTTAGACTTCCACTACCTTGCCTGTATTGCCTCAACAGTGTGCATGTCAGTACATTGGATGAGCCAAGCAAGCTTTGCACTCCCTGAAGGGATCTAAATGGGCTGCCCCTGTTACCTCCCTCAAATTTGCCCTTATTTTGCCTTTATTTTACAAATATTACTAAACACATTGTAAATATCTGACTTTGATTTCCAGCTGTTGGTTCCTATTGTACTTTTCTCTGCTTGATTAAACAGCCTGTCAGGATCCAGAATTTTCTGTCCTGCAGAGGTGCTTTTGCAGTGCGGTCACGGCCTATTTAGTTATTTCTTGAAGAGCTAAACACATTGAGCTCTCACTGTTTCTCAGTAACAGATAAGGGCATCTGCTCTTACTTTAGCCTCAAATGCCCATTCTAGTTTTCTCGATGTTCCTACTCATGAGCATTAAAGGACACTATTCTCAGACAGTTATTACATCTTTGGTTTCCTTCACATGGGGTGCAGAGACACTTCTTATCCTGCCCTTGCCCCTCTGAAGAGACTTTGCAGAGGCAAAAAAAACCTGCTCTTAATAGTTGGTGCTGATAGCCAGAAGAGAGCATTGCATTTTTTTCTGGACTCCACAGTGGTCTCTGGGTGAATTTGCTCCAGATGGATGACCCTGAGCTTCTTCTTGCCCTCAGCAATGAAAATATGTGGGTGATATTATTTCTTCTGGCACTGTATTGAACTAATTATTCCTTGTTTTTTCCAAAGAACTGAGGTATGCAGATCTTGTTCTTGCACCATAACTGAAATCTTTTCCCAAATTCAGGAAAAATATGTGATGGTGAAACAATCAGTATGAGCCCATGCTTGGCTGCTTGTAAAGGCTGGATGACATGCAAGTTTGGTCTGGAGAGGTCTCTACATACATTTTTTGTGTCTCTGTGCATGATTTTTAGTTGCTCCATGGGTGATGTATACTTGATAGCTTGCTGCTGATGCCATCTCCCTCCTAGAATTAATTAGGTGTTGCCAAATCATAAGTGAGTTCCTGAACTCACTTAGGTGTTGTGCTAAGTCTGTTAGCAGCTTAACACATCCATAAACATCAGCCCAACAATACAGTACATGGGCAAGCCTCACAGGTGAACAAGATTGGTGGGCTGTTGAGCACAACAGCTGGGCAGAGGTAATATTGGGGGAATAGCCTGCGTTTCCATGCCCATAATGCTATGTCTTGGTTTTAGACAATTGAAAGGAGAACTCTCTCAAATGATCTGCCTCTCTTTATAGGTTCAGCCAATCCCGTTTCACCAGTAAGGAACAAACATGAGTAAATACAAGTGAAAAAGCAAAAGTAACATGGCACAAGAAGCGAGCTGCCTGCCTGTGCAGACTTTAAATGTGCCTGTAGTACCATCTCCCTCCTCCCACACAGTTCCATTTCCTGGCAGGGTCTTAAGAGAGACTAAAAATTTTTGGGCACAGATAGATATGGAATACAATAACATTTTGGGTTACCCATGACATGCTATCATGAAAGAGACAGTTGTTTAAATGTGTGGAGCTTGTGCCTAAATGTGCCTAAATGCTGTTGAGAGTGAGTGCCTTCACTGGAGACACGTAAGATACTTCACCCAGAGCCTGGGTGGTGACACTGAGTGGAGGATTCTGCTGCAGCTCAGGTGAGCCACAGCTCTGCCAGGTTGTCTTGCAAGCAAGGAAAAGGGGGATCTTTCTGCTCCTCTTCCTCCTATATTCAGAGAGAGGTTTTTGTACTTTCTCTGATGGCATGCTGTCTTCATTGCTTATGAGGGTCTTAGTCTGTGTTTCTGACGGAGGAGGTGGGACTGGCACTGAAGAAGGCTTAGAGGCATCAGCATTTTATTGCTTTCTAGTACAGCCTTTTATACCCTTTATCTTACATGCATTCCACCTGTGCACCTTATCTATCCTTCTGTGATTGGTCAGGTACACCTCAGCATTCCATGTTTCTTTACTTTCAATATTGTTCACCTGTCCTACACAGTTGTAGCCTATTAGGGATGAGGCTCCCTTGCAGACCCATTCCCATACACCACAAACTGTGTGCCTACAGTTTTCCTCTACTACCATAGTACTTTATTTCCTATCCTGGCAGTGTGCAAACACCCTGCTAACCTGTACTCTCTGTATGATATGATTTTAGTTTAGGGTTAGGTGACTTAAGTCATTACTGTAGTCAGATACCCACTCCACCTCCTGGAAAGGTGTTACTGGGGCAGAAATGAAGCAGTACATTTAGGCAAAGTTCATCTTGTACCATCAATGACTTGAAGTAGCATTAAAACAACTGTGCTGTGAGGTACACATCCTATTATGTCCAAGGGTGTTAGTCCATGCAGAAAATAATATGGCAGAGAAGGAGAATGAATCCATCTCTTCTAAACCACTGCCTAAATCCACTCATGTCATGGATAAGTTATTTTATTACAATGACTCTGGCTGCTGATTCTGGATGACTTCAACTCCTTTGGCTTCAATGTAATTTTAGCCTGTGCTTAAATGAATTTGAACTGAAGCTGGTGTGAAAATAAAAGAGTCTTAGCAAAGCTGTGACTTGTACTCTTTCAGATTTTATATTTTTCGTTCGCTTGTTAATTTTTTTTCCTTTGCAATTAGTTGTTTCAGAAACAGGTGGCAGGGGAGAAGGTGAATGCTTCTATAGAGATGTCTTCAATCTCAGCCATTTAAACAGCAATTAATTGTAATCTCTTCTAATTTATTAACTTGTATAGGATAGTATCACAAAATATTAACAAGAGCTAACAGGGAATTCAGCAACAACAAACTATCTGTATGCACTTGACTGAACGTTCAGTTTATTAAGTTAGAGCTGTAGTGCAATGGGAAGACACTGCGCTGTGTAAAATGATGTGACCTCATATGTTTTACTCTGTCTTTTTAGTCCTTGAGGTCTCTCAGTTTCTCTGTTTTTCCTTGGGGCCGTTTTTACATCACTGCTCATGTATTAATTTCTCCTGATAAGGACAGGCAAAAAATTATGAAAAAACACAGGGCAGGATCCAGCCAGGGTACTGGAAGAAGAAAACCTGTATCCATGAAGTATTGATATTTTAATTCTATCATTAATTTTTCAGGAAAGAGGGCAGAATATATACCTGCAGCCAAAGAAACACCGGCTGCAAGGACCAACAGCAGCTGGTAGGGTCTCATGTACATGCTGCTCTGCTTTGCTTCCAGATACCACCTCATTGTCATGGTTTGGTGCTTTATTCTGCTGTGTATGTTTCTGAGTTTGCTACTTGCAACACCTCAAGGCTTTTTCCTGTTGTATGTTGATGCCTGCAACCATTAGCAAGATGCCGTAAGGCTTGATCTTCTGTATGTCCAGAAGATCAACAAGATCTTCTTCAAATGCAACAAGAAGGATTTTCCATGGACCTAGCAGCACTTTTACTGATTGTTCTAGCTGCACAATTTGGCCAGGCACAGAGGTGGACAAGGAGACTATGGGGCAGGGGAGCCAACACAAAAGGTGGAACAGTCCTTACAGGTTTATGATGGTAGATTTCATAAGCAGTGCTCTTCAGGCTGCAAACTCCCAGTGCTCACCAAATGGAAACCTTTAGGAAAAAAGACCCTGTTGTTAGTAGTACATCATCACTGGCTGCTGCCTTAGTGTAGATATTCTAGGCAGCTCTGACAATGTCAACCCCACTGGTGACAGTAACAGGAGGCAATGGGACCTGAAAGCATTGGAAGAATGGTGGCCACCCAGAAGGACTTCTGGGGAATAAGGAATTCTGGCATGCTGTGGCCAATGCTGACAAGCCTCTGACTGAGAGGGACAAAAGCAGGTACATCTTCTTGGAAGTTAGCATAGATAGAATCACAGGATCATTAGGGTTGGAAAAGGCCTCTAAGATCACTGAGTTCTAAGATCACTGAGTCTAGGCACTTCTGTGCTCTGTGTGTCACCTCTGCAGTAGTCTGGTCACAGCCCTGGGGTCACTGCAGCCCCTTTCCCAATGTGTCTCCAGTTGTCTCAGATCTTTGCAAACTGCATAGTAGTGCCTGTCTCTGCTTGAGCATGGGGCATAGTCAGAGGCTATGGTTGTGCAACACCAGTATCCCTTGTTTTAATACACACACTGAAAGCCCTGTTTTTTGATAATGTACTGAGGAGACAGAGAGCTGCATCTCCTGGAAGATGGGAAATAGGCAAAGAAGAACACCCTTTTCTAGTTCTGACATGCATTTTTTTGCATCGGAAACTGGACAAATATTTGTGTGCTTTCACTCAGCCAGGGAGTCAGAGGTAGCAATGCAGGACCCATTCTTGTCCCGTGC
This sequence comes from Rhadina sibilatrix, assembly GCA_013400275.1. Classification (NCBI taxonomy): domain Eukaryota; kingdom Metazoa; phylum Chordata; class Aves; order Passeriformes; family Phylloscopidae; genus Rhadina; species Rhadina sibilatrix. Next base: position 52,360 of record VWYO01018817.1, read on the forward strand.
TCACATACTGCCTTTGTGTATATCCCTGTTACAACTTGACTATGCCCATGCCATGGGCATAAAGAAGGATGGGGAAAGGAAACTTTGGCAAACTAGGGGGAAAGTCCTTCTTGCGTGCAGCCAGGGGCATAGGACAGATTCTGGGCTAGGTGTCTGTGGCACCACTTTGTGCTTGCAAGAGCAGGTGCTGACCAAATGGTCAGAGTTACTTTAACAGGGTCATGGAAAAGCAGCATGGCCACTGCTAAGGGAAAAGTAGGGAGTCTGCCCTCCCAGGGCTTCTTCAGTACTGGTACTCACCTTTGTTGTGCCAAAGGACACAGCTGACCTTCTCTGGCTTGGCTTCTGACAGCAGTCTCTTGGGTTTTTGCATCCTCTGCTCCTTGGACATCAGAGTGAGCAGGACTGGGAAATAATCAACACCTTGGAAATGTTCTCCACTCGTGCACTAACTCTTGCGTAAGTGCTTACCTCAGTGCACCTGACAGCTGGACACAGGATGGGGGAACCCACAAAAACAGTGGTGGTTGCCTCAGGAATATCCTGTAGTTGAGTTACAGGCTTTGTTATTTCTCTTCATGTGATCTAAGCCTATTATTTGCAAAACTCTCTGCATCTATGTTATTATGAAAGTGGAATTACTCACCTGCCCATCCACCAAGCCATTAAGTGTTTGAGACATAGCCTGAAATTTCCATTTATGACTTCTCCTTCTGAAATGAAGTCCTGATCCCTGAAGTCCTGATCCCTGAAACTGTATGAGATTCCTGCCTTCCTCAGGGACTTCTACATCCAGTTTGCACTCATCCTCAAATATTGCTAGGCAAGAATGTAATTTCACCTAATCATTGCACGTTCACATTCTGGGGAAGAGGCTGCCTTGGCATGTAGGCTCCACATCAACACCAGGTCTAGATGCTACTTTACTCATTATTCATTCTCAAGTGGTGAAGGCAAGTGACTCAACTCCTAAATGTTTCCTACTGAGCTTAACCAAGTAACACTTGTGAGGAGAAAAGCTCTTGTTTGCCTCCACCTCGCTTTCAGCTGCAAAAGACCATCTGAAGAACACTGACAGCCGTCTCCTTTATGATCTTTCCATCGCACCAACCCAGTGGAGTAGTTAAGTTTTCCTTTTTGGTGCCAGTAGGTGGCATTGCTTACTCTCTTAAACACCCAACAGTTGAGCAAAACATTTGGCCAAACCTTTAGAAGTAGTACCTAGTTGGAAAGTCACAGCCTTTCCCAACATTGCAACAGCTTCCAAATCCAGCATCTAAATTTTGGCTGGAAATCAGTCTGGCTTCTATCCCCAAGAGGAATGATGCTGTGTTAGCACTTCCCTGCTGAAATTACAGGAGCAGAAGAACCAGGTACTTTTATGCCATAACATGATAAATTTGTGAACAAGGTGGCATGTCTGTGGTATGATGGAACAGCAGTCCATGATCTTGCCACTTCTACAGTGATGTGCTGGTGCAGTCTGCTCAATGGAGCCTTGCCACTGGGAATTACAGCTGTCTTGTGCTGGGTTGTAACCCCAATTGCAATCATGTTATGTCACTCCATTACACAGATTGACGAAGATGTGGCCTTGCCATCTTTCTCCCAGTGGATAACCATTTCCTGTCCTGCAAATACAGCACATGGGACATCGTCTCTTCATAATAATAAGGCTGGAGAGATTTTTCCAAGTGGATGTTGAAAGCTCCTGGCACTGCAAATGCAGCTTTGCTGAGAATCAGCACTCCAGGAAAGACAGATTGGCAGGCTGGGGATGGCTATGGTGTCATCACAGGAGATGACTCCCTACAGGCTACTGAAAGAGGGGTGGTGTATGAGGAGAAAGGCAAGCAGCACAAAGGCAATTAGAAGTCTAAGTGTGAAGTGCCTTCAATGTTGTCTTGCGTCCAGGAAAAATTATACAGACACATACATGACTCCAGGGTAAACTTCAACATCTCTTATCTCTTTGTGGGCAAGGAGTCTCCTGGAGGACTCAGAGAACTCAATTAGATTGAGTTCCACTAGATTAGATTTATGAGCAGAAAACATATCCTTGGTCTGTTCATGAGAGAACTGCTGCAATGGCTATGTGACATGGCCTAGATCACCCTGGACATCTGTCTGAAGCAAAGGGCTAACCATCTTTCTGTTCATGCTGGCTCAGGGAAGGGAAGGCCTAGGAACAACTTTTATCCAAATATTTCTGTGTCATCACGTGGCAGGTTGGGATGTGTGCATTACACTTGCTCATATGTTGTGCTCTGAGCATGCTGATGGGGACTGTGATTCACCTGCTGCCAGAGGTCAGTGCACAAAAATGTCAAGCAGCTCTCTGAAGGAGAACCAGGTACAGCTTGGCTCTGGAACACTGCACAGCACCCCATACCAGTGCTCTAGCTCCAGTAACCAAGATGACTCTGCCTTTGTTTGCACAGCAGGTAGACCACTATTTTCTGAACTATGCATGGCAGCTGACACAAATATGGAATACTGATTGCATATCATGCAATCTACCCATGGCAAAGGCAAACAGACCATTCCTGGCTCTAAAGTTGTCTTCTCCTACTACATGCTGTCCCTATTTTCTGATCAGGAATGGCTTGTAAGAGTGTATCTGCTCTTTCAGTAGTTCAAATAGCTCTAATGGACCAGGCATTACATAGTCTTTCCTGTGCCTCTGGGATCTTTCATCTTTCCCAATGGGATGCCACTCTTGGTCTTGATAGAGTAGGAGTGGGGTTTATCTGGAAGGGGAACCTAATGTGGAAAACATGAGGAACTCCTGAGAACACAGACAGTGACTTTAGGACCTTTTTCTCTTCACACATACCTGAAAGGTTATATGTTCTATCTCTTGCCTCCAATTGCTGACAAGAGGTGATGATTTTGGCCCCTGAACATCATCTGTGCAGCAAGAGCAAGGCATAGAGAATACATTTCCTTATCAGATGACCATTATTAAATACCTTTCAGTTTGTTTCATAATATTCCTTTGTTCCAGAATGAAGATTCCTGAGTGACGAATAAAATTAGCATCAGGTGATGTTCACTGTGAATAAAAAGATTTTTGATTCCATTGTATATAATTTCTAGGGAGCCTACTTGCATTACATTTTTATGATTTATTTTTAGATTTTATTTTAAATTGTGACAAAGCACTGGAGTCTATTCTTCTTGGAAAGTGATGTATGACAAGCTGTGGGATGTTCTCCCAAGTGGATTCCGACTGTCTTCTTACGTAGTTACTTTACCATTTTTGGTTGCTGACTCTCAAAGAAAATTTGTGATTCAGTTTCCTAAACACATGTACCCAGCAGTATTTTAGATATTCCTAGAGTGTCCAAATCCTCCACTCAAAATAGGCAGATCTGATATGGCACCTGTGGGCCCACAAGATTCACAACTATTGACCTCAAGCTACAGCTTTGGTAGCTACTAGCCCTTTGATATACATTATAAATTTTTTCTTGCATATCGTTGTTCTCTGACATTGCAGGACTTATGAGGAAATTAGCCTCCATGGCTCATAATTTCCATATTCTATGTCATGCCTTNTGTCTACCGTTAGGGAATCCAGCTCCTCCACCAATGCCCATAATGCTCTTGGCTGCAAATCTCACTGGTCAGTCTGATGTGGACAGGCCTGTTCCTTTAAGAGAGTCCTGAGGCAGCAGCAGCACAAAACACATGATGCCTCCTCCTCAGACTTGGCTGGGAGCCTGTTCTGCTGTTCGATATGTCCAGAATACTCAGCTCCTTAGGACCTCTATTGAGTCCTGAAAATTAATAGAAACACCCCTCACCCAGCAGCAGAAAAGGATACAAAATGACAAATTGTTCTAACGTTGTATGTGTGTCTCTGGAAGACTGCATGACTGTTGGATTTTCAGCCAATGGGTATTTCTTCATTAGAAGAAAGAATAAACTGGTTGGGATATACCACAGAGAAGGGCCTTCACTTTTTTTTTTTAGTCAATGAATTCCACAAATCTTTTTTCCATTTATACCCTGTTAGCAAGCACTGGCATTGACCTGAGTTGTGCCAGATACTGCTGGTTGTGCCGTGCTGGAACTTGGAGGTTCTATCTGAGACCAGGGTCCTCTTTCTACTATTTTCACATGCTAGACACATAGTGAAATTATTTTTCTATTTCCACAAGATCTAGTTTTCTTGAGAATGAAACCAGAGACCCAACTTCTTATCAAATCACTCCATGAGCAATGGAGTTCCTTTGAACTAGGTTTCAAGGGTTTTTCTTCTGCAATTCAGGAGTAAGTCCTTCTAAGGCCATATTAGCTATTGCTAAGGAGTTGCCATGGCTGTGTTTGGCAAGGAGTTGTGTGTTCTCAGAGTAGTGCAAGAATGCACATTGAATATGCCTGTGATTGCTCTGCTCCTAGAAATACCAATTGGCAAAGAACCTCAGCTGTGTAGTGCTGTGGACCTCAATGTGTCTCCCACAGAGTTTGGCAGATGAAAGACCCAAGGGAGGAAACTGAGGCATAACGTAATATTTCACCTATCTTGATAGTGATTGTGGCCCTAGAGAAAGTGGTACAAGATCTTTTGTCTGTAACGAAAATTACTTGATGCTTATGTGTCTGAGGTTTTAGTGAATGAGGTCTGTCAGATTAAGTTGGAAATTAAGATTTGCCCTATGCTATCCTTTCTCCTTCCAGGGTCATGTCATATAGTCTTTCAGCACTTCTTAGGACTGCATGAATGTATTTCAGTTCTTGAGGGCCACAAAATCTTCAACAACTCACCACAAAATAAACCCAACAGAACAACAACAACAACAAACCAACCAACCAAACAAAAAAACCCTAAAAAACCAACCAAACCAAACCAAACCAAACCAAAACCAAAAAACAAACAAACAAACAAAACCAAAAACAAACAAAAAACAAACAAAAAACCAACAACAACAACAACAAAAAAAACAACCCCCCAAAAAAACCCCCAAAAAAACAACCCACCAAAAACCCCAGTGTTCACTGAAGAGCCACGTCTGTTCCTCCCTGCAGACCTGAAATGCCCATAACCAAGAACTGCAGGGAGTGCCTCTGAGAAAAGATATGAGACAGAATTACTCCAGAGAATTTTACAATCTCAGTATTGAACATATGATACCTGAACTGAAGGTAGGATTTGGGATTACTTGCTTTAGGACAGGGATTGCTGCTTCAAGTAGCTTTAAGGCTTAAACTGTGTTTTATCCACAGTATAGGAAGTTGTCTAGGGTCAGTTTGGTTATGGTGAGAACCTGATGGCTGAAAGAGAGCTACAGGATGTAAAATGGTAAATTGTTCTAACATTGTGTATTAGATACTAATCAACCCCATTGGAATAAATTCTCCTGCAGCAAGTGACCTTCCTGAGGCAAAAACGTTAAGAAATATTTCTGAACGTCTTAGCTTGCATTTTATTTAAGTAATAATGAAAAAAAAAATTAAAATAGATCAGGACTAGCAATATATTTCATAATTTGTGTAATACCATCTTTTTCCTAACTGTACACTAGGGATGAATGGTAGGAGCTTATGTCCTATTGCAAAATTAACCAATTCATGCTGTTCTTTCTTGAATTTTCACAACAGTCTGTGTTGTGAAGGATACTTCTGTAGCACAATGATGGGCTTCTGTTTGAAGATTTTTGTTCTTTCACATTTCACTGCTTGTGATACAGACTTGTGGGAATACCTGCACCACCTTTGCCTTTAACTTGCTATCTTATGAGTACCTGCCAAGAGGGTTCCTCCTTTGTCTTTTGTAGTTAATGATATATGTATTGGGGCTGCAAACCCTTTTTGGAGTGTTTTTAATTTCTCAGTATTTCCCCTGCTCTCATCTGGTATGACAGAAATGCTCTTGAGCTCCTTGTCAAAGGCATGGAAAACCAGTAACAGATCTTCCAGAACTGTGTGTCCTTTTAACACTCATGGCTGAACACCCAATCTGGAACATACAGGAACTCCTATGCTTTTCCTGAAGACAGTTCCTTCCTTAATGGCCTGTTTGCTTTTGATACTGTCTAGTGATGTGGAGTTCTTCCATAATAGTTAATGGATTTAGGTGCCCAACTAGAAATAAATGGGTGTCAAGGGTTCCCTTAAGAAACTGTGAAACCTCTCATCTCTCAGTATGAGATCTGTGTCTTGACATCCAATTTCACACAGAGTACAGTGGGAGAACTCTGATTTGGATGAGGCCCTAAAATTGCTTTGCTTTCCAGTTCATCAAATCCAGTGTGTAATCTAAGAAAAACAACTGGAACTTTCCCCTGGCTGAATTAGACCTTGTGTTTGACTTTCTGGGGGTTGAATTATATACTTGAGGGACAAGGAGCAAGGGAAAAAATTAGAAGGCAACTGCCAAAAGTTGGTGGTAGGGACTTGAGTAGGTGGAGGGATAGCAACAGAGTCATCTTTCTCCCAGAGAGAGTGGTTCCAGTTGACTCTCTCGGGGTTTGCAGGGCTGAACATGTGAGTGGGAAGGGCTGCGGTGCTGGCTGCTTGCCATGGCACTTTGGGGCTTGGAGGGGCTTAAAGGGGTGAGTACTGGCCCTCTGTGGGGGAAGAGGAGGAAAAACATGCAAGACATGATACTCAGACACTTTTCCTGCTTATTTCTCAGCAGGACTCACTGGGTGGTCTTCAGTCAAACAAAGTCTTATGAGGTTGAAGTGTTTCCAGTCAGGATGCACAGAAATGCTTTGCCGTAGTAAATCTGTGCTGGATCAGGACATTTCTGCATAAACTCATTAAGCTCTTTGGAGGCCCTCCTTGAAACTTCTGACGAGGTTTCACAGGGAAGGTATCTGATAACCGAGTTGCCCCCATATGACTACGTGAAAACAGATACAAACGCTTGAAACAATCAAAACACCCAGACCCAATAAATGAAAGAGAAGTCTCAGAAGGTGGTGAGGACGTGCTGCAGCTGTATTCAAGGTGTAGTTTTACAATGGAGTGTTTTCAGTCTGTGGTGTGCACATCAACCTTGCCTCAAATACTTGTCTCCAAAGCTGCACCAGTTCCCAGATTCACCATGGAGAGATGGTGTTTTCAGGATGTAGATAATCATCTGCAGTGGATGTTGAGTTCCATTTAGCAATGGCACTTGGCAAGACTGGCTGTAGTGCAAGCACAGTTCATGCAATTTCAACTGCATAGTCTCTCCAGGGTATTGTGTCATGCAGGAAAGGCCTCTAACTTTTAAAAAGGTCATGACTGGACTCCCAAGGGACTGAGATAGCCCTTCTCTATCCTTGGGGAAGAGGTTAATTTTCCAGTCAATGTGGGTTTAGATAGAGAAAGGATGGTGTAAGGTCTTGGAAAAAAACATCAGGCTGGGGTTTAAGCAAGTTCGAGGCTAGAGGGGAATAGGCCTTATTCTCTTCTTGGGTTATTATGCAGTCATTTACTGAGATGGTGTCCTGGTTTAGGGCAAAATTGAGAGGGAACCTCCGAAGGGGTTCCTCTGAAAAGCAAACCCAAACGGCCCCTCCCCCCAGCTGGTCCAGGAAAAGAACTTCTTCAGAGAAAAGCAGAAAAAACTATTTATTTAACAAACAAAATGCCCACAAATGCAAAGAATTAATAGTATGAAGCAATAAAACCTCTCGCCGCTCTGAAGAGAGCTGGCAAACTGAGGCAGTCCCTGCNTTTATCTAAGTGCAAAGACCCTTAAGCACAAGTTTGGCTTTACTGTTTTGAAAGAGAAGGATGTTCTTAAGTGAGAACGAGGCTGGAAAAAAGTGATCAGCATGAGAAAAAGATAGAAAAAGGGGTGTATTCCTGCAATAGAGACCTCTATGAGAACAGATAAAAGAGGACTTTGCTACATGAGGAAGAACTCAAAATTTACAATGTATATATTTTTATTCTCAGCAGGATTTTTAAATTTAGCAAGAAACAAATCCTGTTTCATGTCCCCTGGTTTGATCACATTATCTGGAGTGTTTTAAAAGATGAGATGTCTTCCCAGCTTGTGCAGCCATAACACACAAAGATAGTGAATTGATCTTACTTGAATTCCTGTTAGGTAGATGGGAAGCCACTTTTGTGCTATACAGATGTTGTAAGAATTATTTGCCATAGAAATTGGCAACTGTCTGCATGAATCTTCTGTATCTTGTGAAGGGTTGGAGTTGCTGGAACTTCAGAATATTTTTTTCTCATGGCACATTTCACAAGGGTTGGTGTATGCACCGTGGGACTTTGAATTTTGGGTTAGATGTTACAGTAGTGTTGCAAACAGGGGCTGATGGATGGACCAAGCTATACCACCCTATGTGCAGTCCAAAATTTGCCTCCAGAATAGTGCTTAGGGGAGAGCTGGCTCTACTACACTCTACTTGACTAACACTAGTTAGCTGGCTGACACAAAGGAATATGTGCCCCCAGACACACTGGATTCATCAGCTGTTTTACACTTCATGTGATCCTGAGGCCAAAACCTCCTAGGGAGTTATACATATAAATTTCACTTGCAGTTTCAAGATACAAGAATCCTCTTCCTCCAGACTGTTTCCTTTCTTCTGTTCCTGGGGCAACCCGGCCTCCAGAGGCTTTGGAAACTTAGCTTCCACAAAATGCATCCTGTGATCATTGGATGACAGGTAGTGAGGAAATACTGTTGCTGTAAGTCTCTTGCTCTCTATGCCTGTATCCAACCATGGTAAAAAAGCTGGAGAAGGGCATTTCTCACTGAGCATCAGCGAGTGCATCAGAAGGAGTAACCAGGCACAGATACAACACACACTGACATATTTCAGCAGGCCCCCAGTAGGAAACTAATACTGTTCCCTGCTCAAGTCAATCAATGCTCCAGCCCTGTGCTTCAACAGCACCAAAACCTACCAACAGGCTGGTCTGGGAGTAGTGAGCCTGTTCTCTTGCAAACCCTATCAGAGTAATCAGTAATTCCTCTTCGTTTCCACACGTGTAAACCCATCATTGTAGAAGGAGGGCAATCTGGCCAGGAAAAAAGCCATATAGCAAAAAGGTATTGTTTCACTGTAAGGGAACCTTCACTGCCAGATACTGCAAAGTTGCTAGTAGCCAATTAGAGCTGACTTAAATTGTATTTTGTGTGGTATTCCAGAAAAAAAGCACTTTTTCACAGAGAGCGAATGCAACAATTACACAGGTGCCAAATTATGAATTATCATTTGTATTTTTCATGTATTTGCATTTTAGAATTCTATGCTACATTTTTTTCCTTCAGACAAATGACAATTGGAAAGAAAAAAATTGAAATTTCTGCCTAAGATCAAACACAAATACTTCTTAAAACCACCAGTGATGAATAAAAAAAAAAAAAA
>VWYO01018821.1:0-23549 GCA_013400275.1 Rhadina sibilatrix
TTTCTCTCCCCCTCTTCACCTGTAAAAGGAAGAGAACAGAACACCCCTGCCTTGTGAATTCTTGTCCAAGAAGTCTCCCAGTCACTGTGGTTTAAACTGATGGTCTTCCACTATCTGTATCCTGCCCTTATCTCTCATTACACGGTAAATATTTGTTGTGAGCCATTTGAGGTTTCAAAAGTGATAGGTCCTAGTCTGTGCTTTAGTAAGACACAAAAACCATTCAGGGCCTGGGAAGCTGGGATTCAGGGCCAGTAAGAGAATTCCCTCTGCATGGAGGAGAGTTGAAAACACCATATGTTACCTCACTGTATTTGTCATCATGTTTGTTTCTCTGGTTGGGGTTTTGGTTTTTCTTTTTTTTTTTTCCAGCAGCCAAAAAAGGCTTTTAGAGGAAAGATTTAGATCAGATGACAGGGAGAAGTTCTTTGCTCAAAGGGTGGTGAGGCACTGGCACAGGCTGCCCAGAGGAGCTGTGGATTCCCAACCCCTGGAAGTGCCCAAGGCCAGGCTGGATGGGGCTCTGAGCAACCTGAAATAGTGAAAGGTGTCCCTGCTCATAGCACAGGCTTGGAACTGGATGATCTTTAAGGTCCAGCTCAAGCAATTCTCTGATTCTCTGGCTCTCTGATTCTCTGATTCCATGATTTTCTGATTCCATGATTCTCTGANTCCATGATTTTCTGATTCCGTAATTCTCTGATTCTATTATTTCTAAGTAATTGAACTAAAAGAAAATTGTGAGCTCCTTTATATACCCATTTCAACAAAGCATATCCCACTGCCTTGTGATTTCTGTCATAAAGAAAAGCAGGAAGAACACAGCAAAGAACAGCAACACCAGTGCACCCAACTGCACAGGCACAAACTTGACCCTGCATTCTGCAGTGCTGGGTCAAAATTAGAGAGCTGACATTTGGAAGGGGCTTAATGGAAAACTCCAGGCAGCCTGTAACCCCTGGAGCAAGTTTTAAATGCAATGGAAACAGCTTCTGCTGGCCACTTTGCTAAGGGGAAGCCCTCTTTGCTATGCATGACACAAAAGGGGAGCACTGGTCTGTAATAAGGCAGGGGAATGGGGGAAGAAAAGCAGGTGACCTGGATATCTTGGAGGAAATTGAACAAAAAAAAAAACCAGGTGACACAAAGAAGTTCAGCAAACCCAAGCACCCCTGTCATTTGCATCAGACCCCAGTCCCTGCAATGGTGTCATTAAAACATTTCAATGATGATGTCATTAAAACTTTTCAGAAACCAGCCAGTTTCAAACGGGAGGGAAGAGCCTTGTCTTTCCTCAAGGTCTGTAGGTTTGCTTTTTTCTTCTGAGATGGAGGGAAAGGGGCAACAATGGTGCAAGAATTCCTCTTCCCCAAGACGTGCAAGATTTGGGTCGGCAAATTGTTCTGAGCAGCTCCTGCCGGCCACACTTTGCTTGCCCAGCCTTTCCCCCAGGGCAGGTTTCCAGCTGATGTCTGCCTCATTTATTTTTTATTTGGGTTTTTTTTTCGGCAGGAAAAGGAGAGCACGTCTGATCCCTGTGCTGGTTACTTCTGAAAAGGAGCGAGTGGGGGATCCTGCAGCAGCAGCAGCTGAGCAATGCCCTGAAATACTCAGTGCATTACTCACTGCTGGGGGGGAGTGTGACAGCAGCAGTGAGGTGTCTTAGGTCCTAATGCTCTCTGAGCCCAGCTTAGCAGCCCTCAGACTTCAGGGACTGGGATGCTGAGGGGTTTTACCTGCCCAAACTCTGCTACCAAGGTTCTCTTCTCAAACCTGGGGCTCTGCCACGGATGATTTGTGAGGTGGGGCAATTAGAAGACAATACTTATTTATGAATGTGACTCTGCTGGGCTTGGTCTGAACTCCTGTATCAATCTGAGCCCAGTTTAGCAGCCCTCAGACCTCAGGGACAAGGTTCTCTTCTCAAATCTGGGGCTCTGGCAGGGATTATTTGTGAGGTGGGGCAATTAGAAGACAATACTTATTTATGAATGTGACTCTGCTGGGCTAAGTTGGACTCCTGTATTAATCTGAGCCCAGCTTAGCAGCCCTCAGACTTCAGGGACTGGGATGCTGAGGGGTTTTACCTGCCCAAACTCTGCTAGCAAGGTTCTCTTCTCAAACCTGAGGCTCTGGCAGGGATTATTTGTGAGGTGGGGCAATTAGAAGACAATACTTATTTATGAATGTGACTCTGCTGGGCTTGGTCTGGACTCCTGGAATTGCTGTGAACCAGCTGCTTCAGTGCCAGTTTTTGCACCTGAATGAATGGAAACTTAGCCCCTCTCAGCCCCTTGCAGCATCCAAGGGCTGGGACTCCTCCTGTCCAGCTCAGTGCAGGCTCATGGCAAAGGGGAAAGGTTCCAGGAGGAAGAGGGGAGGGAAAAGGAGAAAAAAGGGGAAAAAAAACCCATTAGGGGATGCAACAGCTGGGAGGTTTCTTGCCCAAGAAATGAATGAGTCAAGGGTGGCTCTGCCAGGCCAGTCCATCCCTTTGGGCAGTGCTGGCCACGTTTTTGGCTTCCAGCCTCCTGCTGTTCCTTGGATGCCTGCTCCAGAGATGGTTGTTCCAGGCTCTGGCCTTTGCTCAGGGCTTTAATTCTGGCAGCACAGGGGCAATAAAAACAGGCAGAGCAATCTTATCTCCCCCTTTGTGATGAAGAGGTTCTTTTGTAGTTACCTCCGAGCTAGCTGGGCTTGGCACCAGAGACTCCACCTTTCAAAAGGTAAATTATTAAATAATTGCCCCCAAATGAAGGTTGGTATTAAACTGAGTGTTCCTCTTTCAATTTTTGCCTTTGAAAGTTACCTGTGTCTAGCACAGTCATGTTGAGTGGTAGAAGATGGATTATTCTGGGGTGGGATATTTTTTTTTTTTCCCCCTCTCTCTCTCTCTGCAAGCTTTTACAGTATCTTCAACTTAAAAAAAAATAAAACAGAGATCAGAAGAAAAAGCACTTTAGTTGCTTTCTGCCTCTGACCGTGAAGACAGCAAATGAACAAAACCCCAAAATCTTCAGACCTAGAGGAGTGGGAAAGCAACAAAAAACTTTCTGTAGCCCCTTAAACAAGTACATTGGTCCTGAGCAATAAAAATGGAGGAAAAAAAAATCACGATTCACGCTCCCAAAGGTGGAAGATTTGAAAAATGTGATTATTTTTTTTCTTTCTCGCTTTGTATTCTGAAAAAGGATCAGAAAATTTCAAAACCCATAAAGTGCCCAACTCTTTGCCCTCCACCTAGGGTGGGTGCTGTGGCCAGCCAAGGCAAATAACATTTTACTCTGCTCTGATGTGACAAGAAGAGCAGGCTAAAACACAAAGGCCAAGCTGGTGGCCAAGGCTGAGCCTGAAATTTCAAGCAGCTTGCAGATCCTGCAGGTAAATACCCTGTTCTGCCATTGCTCATCCTTCTGTGCAATCCTGCTCGTGCTTTCATCCTGCCTGCTTCCCAGAGTTAGGACAACATGTGGGACATTAAAGCTGAGCTTGAAAGTGCTGCACTTCAGAGGACTTCCTAGGATTTGCATAACGTGAGGGGAAATCTTTGAAATGGAATTTTGCTTATTTCCATATTACAGGAGCTGGTTTCCCCCCCAGCCTTTTAAGTGAATTTGCAGGGTTTCAGTGCGAATGGTTTAATAACTTGTTGAAAGAGGAAAAAAGAAGTCACCTCTTTCCTAACAGGACTTGCAACAGCATGAAGGGGTGTATTCCAAAACGTGTCATTTAGGGAAAGAGGGAGTCTACCCCCACCCCCTGCCACCCTCTTTTGTTTTGTTTCTGAAAAACTTCAACACCGTGCCCACGAGGGAGTTTTGGAGTGACTGGCTCGTGTTCCTACTCTTCTCTCTGACCCTGATGTTTTATTGAGGTTGTGCTCACCACAAGGAGAACACAAACACACAAAAAAAAAAATCAGTTTTTGGCACCAAAACTGATGCAAGGTGTCCGTGTGGGTCTTTGAACACCTGGGTGCTTGGAGGAGAACACCTGAAGCTCTTGAGGCTTGGAAGTGACACAGGCAAATGAAAACACCCTGGGCTTTGACTGCAGAGGTGCTTATGCAAGCCAAGAGGGTTTCCTTCTGGGTTCCTTAGACTCATTTAAATTTATACTTAAAAGAAAAAAAAAAAAAGAAGAAGAGCTTGAGGCTTGGTGCAATTTGCAACTAATTGGATCTTCTCAAATGCCAAGTGAAGAAACAAAGGGTCAGGAAAAGAGCTTTGTTTCATGTGTAATGACAAGAGCAGTTGTGGGATAACACAGCCCTGGCCTGCTCCAAATTACTACTCCCTCCTCTTTTAGCATAAATCTTCTGCGGCCTCCACCCGGCAATTAATTTGGCACACTTTTAATTATATGAGCTGACACATAATTAATTAAAAGAGGGTGGCTGACCCCCAGCTGTCGTGGGGCACGAGTTTTGGGTCTTCCTTCTGTGCACAGGGCTTGGCTGGCTGGCTGGCAGCTGGTTTGTCAGGCCTTTGGGTGGGAAGGCAGCAAGGATGAAGGTGAGTACTCAAGGGGGACACGGAGGGCAATTATCCCTCTGGGCTCATAAAACACAGGAAGGAGATGAGGTGTCCCAAAAAAAGGTTTTTAAACTGACCAGAAACCCGAATTTTGACTAATTACTACTGAATTCAACGCATAATATTCCACACGCTCTTATGTTTTGGGTAGTTCCCTATGCCTGTCCACGAAAATGGACAAAATTCACAGCATTCCTTGTTTTTTGGTTGTTTTTTGTTTTTTTTTTTTCTGCTGATTGCAAATAAAGAAGCGGGAGCATATTTATTTATTACTTTTTCCATGCTCCTGGCACTTGGTTTATGGGTCCACTACTCACTGGAGGGATTAAGAGTCTCCAGTGGGCTTCTCTGGAAGGAAGTGGTTGGATTGATGGCAGCCTGTTTGCCAGATTATTGTCATTGCTGTTGCTTTAGTCCAAATGGAAATACTTCGTGGAAAATGTGAGAGTGTTCCATCTGGCCCTGTGGCTGGTGGAAAGCCAGTCACAGATTTTTTTTTTTTTTTTTTGCCTGAGAAATGAGGTATTCAGACCTTTAGATATATACATGAGAGGTGATTCAGCTACAGCACTCTATCTGTGTGTGCCTTTTAAAGCTGATGTGTCGGGGCTTTTAAAAACAATTATGGGTGTAGTTAATTGTAAATTAGGGATTCTTAAATAAGTCCTAACTTCTCTATTATCTTGCCATTTTCCAGCTGTTCTCAGAAATATCTCTTGGAACCTCTTGACGTTAAATGTATTTTGAAAAATAATGTAAAAGCATTTCAGCAGCAGATTTTCGTTTTCAGCTTAGCAGTTCAAAACACAGGAGTCCTGGGCTTCCAGCAAGCCCCACCAAAACATCACCACTCTGTTGCCCTCTTCTCTGTTTTCCTAAAGTTTTCCTAAAGTTCCTTCAGCCTTCTAATGATTTGCTTTTTGTAATAAAGCTTCTTACAGATTTTCACGTAAACAACCTATTGTTACTGTAACTGTTCTTTCATGTTTACATTTTTTCAGTAAAGAAATTGTAAACATAAAAAAAAACCCCAATTACAATAACAGTAAGTTGTTTATGTAATTATTTGTAAAAAACTTTATTACAAAAAGTAAATCATTAAAAAATGAAAAAAAATTTAAAAAACTTTAAAAAAAACTTTTAAAAAAAAATACAACCAAACAAAAAAACCCCCAAAACAACACTACTTCTTTCCCTCTGACCACTGCAGCCTACTGACACGAGGAGCTGAAATCAGCAAAGAGAAAATAAAACCTTTCCAAAGAAAATGCAAAAGGTCAAAATGGTCCCAACAGCTGGGTTTTGTTTTTTTTTTTTTTGAAATGAAGAAAAATTATCTCAAACTGACTTGTGGACAGATGTGTTTTACAACTGATGCTAATCCTCAAAGCAAGCCAATCTGCATCCTCGTCCAAAAGAAGGGAGGGAAGCTGATTTATTTTTTCCACAGTTGCTGCACAGTGGTGTGTCTATCCATCCCACATGTTGATGTATGTAACAGACTGAAGCTGTCACACAAGCTGGGGGTGTTTTTTATGCTCCTTCCCTGCTCAGCTCTCCTGCACAGGAGTGCCTGAGCAAGGTGCATGGCCACTGCTGCAAGCCAGTGCAAAAGCATCTAATCAGGTGTTTATTTCTTTTTGGAGGCTGACACAAACCTGTCTTGGGTCATGGAACCAAAAATGTGTATTTATTCTATTCCATCTGCTGAAAGCAGCTGGGGAGATGTTTTTTCTTTATCTCTTNAGGGAAGCTCCAGCTTTCCCTGGTGGATACCTGTCTTTCCAAACCAAGGCAATACCTTATAAGTGTTGGTTTTTAAATACCTTACCAAGCAGATTATGTGTCCAACAACAAGGAGATTTTGAAAGGATTTTTCCCTCTTGTGTAATACCTTCTTCCACCTCAGCAAAAAAGCAAACAAACAGACAAAAAAGTATTTTTCTGACGTACTGCTGTAAATGTGAGGGCTTGTTGGCTTGTTGTTCTTGTTGTGTTATTCATCATTGCAGGAATTGTGGCTGAAGCAGCATTTTCCAGCTAATAAAATGGAAATCCTGCCAGAATAAGAAAACCAACAAAGCACCTGGGGAGGGCTTGTTGAGAAGATGGAAGGAACGACCACATGGGATGAAATCTCTCAGAGCAGTGTCTGTCCAATAAGCTGCTCCATTTTGCATGAGCTTTTCAGAGAACTGATGGGCATTTCAGTTTGGGACCCGGAAGCCAGGGAAATTAGGTTAAACTGGGCAGAAATTCAGCCTCCAGGAGGCTCTCAGAGATGGAGGGGGGTGCTGTGCTGAGTTCTGCACCAGGTACAACCCTGCCTGGCTCTGTCATGGGCACACAGCCAGCTTTCAGGACAGAGAGAGGTGCCTGTGCATGAAATGAGAGGTTCAGGAATGCTCCTTGCCACTCAGACTCAAGTAGATGGTGACATACATGCACACACAGCACCCCTATGGCACGAATTAAATGAAGAGGGGAGCCAGCAAAACAGTTTTCCAACAAACAAGTAAATGAAGACCATGCTTTTCTTCACAGCAGTGCTCAAGCTAGATGAGCACTGATTCACATTTCTTGGAATGAGAAGTGCTGGGGAGGGAGGTGCCATATTCTTCATTGCTGTTAATGTTTTATGCATTTTTTTTTGTTTGCTTGCTTTTTTCCTTTTTTCTTTAATGTCATCACTTAAGTTCTCATGAAACCACAGTGGGATTTTTAATGTTTCCCCATTAGGTCATATTTTCTGTAGCAAGCAGATTTCCTGATGAATCCAAAACCATTAAGAGATGACCTAGGAGCCTTGGGCAAGTAGAAAAGACTGAGCAAAGAGCAGAAGTGATGGAGGAACGGCCAAAGTCTGAGGAGTGGAAAGCAGCCAGACAGGGAAACGTTCAGGTGGGGCTGTTTTCACCTATTTTTTTTTTTTCCACGTAGATATTTGCTTCTTCATTCCTTGTACTAAGTACTGCTCTGCTGAAGGGACAGCAAGCACAGCTCTGTGAAGCTTGGATGTAAAACTCGTTTTTTTGGCGGGGGGGGAAAGTGGGGAAAGCTTTGTCTGGGCTTGCAGTGGAGTTGGTGGTACTGGTCTCTGTGTAAATCCAGCACCAGGATGGGTGACTCACACACAGGCTGGCCTTTCCTGCTGCCACACTGAACCCCCCGGTGCCTCAGCACACAGCAGTGACTCACAGGAGGTGGCTCAGCTCTCTGTCAGTCACTGATCCTCACCTTGCAGCCTGACTCCTGCCATCCATCCAGCGCCCACAGAGGATTCTCTAAAGGCTCTGTCGAGCACTTGAACTTCTGCTGCAAAGGAATTTATAAGTGAGGAGTGTAGATAATTCAACCTGACGTCCACGAGTGCTCAGCGAGGTGACATCCACCTGAAACCAGAGCAGCTCTGCCTGGCCAGCCCGTGGTTAAGTGAATCTGCATTAGGAAGGGTGAGGGCACTGCTGTGCTGCACTCTCATCACAGACTTAGGATTTCAGGCAGGGAGAAAGAGAGGCTTTGCAGCAGCCAGGAGACAGAGGCACCATCTCCTCCCTCTGTGACTCCAGATTGTCACTACAGAGACCTGTCCCCATCTTCCACTCTCTGACTACCTCATCCCTGTCCATCCACTTGGCAAGCTCTTCTCTGACTGCAAGGCAGAACGACTCATCTGGCCAAACCCAGCATCTCTAAATTGTGTCCATGATTCATTTGCTGTCTCTGTGCTTCAATCCAGAAAGGATTTGCATGCAATCCCCGAGTGTGTGCAATGATGTATGGATGTGCTGTTATGGGGAGAGCCTTCAGAGGACATGTAAACCTTTCAAACAACGTTTGCCAGGGCAGAACAGGCTGTGATGGGAAAGGGATCCACACCCAGAGCCTGGTTTTGCCCTCGGCCTTGAAACAGAGGTAGGATCTGTGGGAAATGCTAAAGGTAAGGAGGCTTTCAGAAAGTTGTGAGAGCAGGCCCCAGAGACAGAAAGAGCAGAAGAACCTGGAATTAGCTGCAGTTGCAAAGCTTGAAAGGAGGAAAAGTTACAATAGTGCAGCAAGCAAGGGCAGGAAACAAGAGTTTGAGCTTTAGGTTTGGCCAGGGTCGACCTTAAGACTGCAGAAAAATATGCCTGGCAAGACAGCAGAAGGTTTTAAGGTAGAAGGTTTAAGTAGAAGGTTTAACTCTGTTTATTAAGAGAGCCAAGGTCATGCAGGGGAAGGTTTGCACAGAGCAACAGCCCACCCCATAAAAACCAACCCAAAAACACCCAAAAAACCCCAAAAAAAAAGACATGCAGGATGACTGGATGACTCTATCTTGGGCTTTTTATTAACATTTCCAGTGACAGACCTTCCAGCACTCTCTATAAATAGCAATTAGTTAAACTTTATAGTTAACTGACATGACTCCAAACTGCATCAGACAATCAAGCCTTCAGGTAAGAGTGCAGCAGCCACAAGCATGGCAGGGATGCTTTTGAACAGAAATACTCAGCTTTCTGTAAATTATTGCCCCATTTCCTCCCAGCTGGCTGAGAGAGTTGCTGCAGTGATCTCAGCTAAGCCTGTGCACACATATTTCACAAACACAGCCAGCAGCAGAACAGGTAGAGCTCTCAAATGACAACCACGACTGGGTTTTGGCTCTGTGGCAAGGCTACAGCTCTTGTGCCTCCTCAAATACCTGCTGAATGAACCAGGAACATAGCTGAAGCCATTCTGTTTCTTCTTCTCCTTGCTTTTTCCTGTCAACTAGAGATGAATAAATCCTTGCTGTGTGGTGGTGGCTGGGGGTGATGCTTGTGATGAGCCTTTGATGACAGACTGCAAGGTGAGACCATACACCAGGGCTGTGTGAGCCGTGCCACCACAAAGCTGAGAAATGAGGGCACCTGTGGGCTTGTTACTCACAAGCTGTGAAGAGCTGGGCCTGGGAAGTGCCCAGGAAATCCTGCTGCACGTGGCCATGAGCAGGGTGCATGAAAAAAAGCCAGAGCTGGGATCCTTGGTACCAGCACTGATGGGATCTGCTTTCCTTTTCCCACCAGTGCTCCAGGTACAGCTTCCAGGCTGGAACAGAGAAGTGGCTGGACAGGAGATTTCTCCGATGGCACCTTTGGCTGAAGTGCCTAAAGGAGCAGACTGGTTTAACTGCAGTTTGGGGCGTCTGAAGACAATTAAGGCTCATTAATTGTGCCCCCAGGACAGCTGTTTAGGGCAAAGAGGACCACATCTGCAGGGGCCAACCAGTGTGCCTCAGCAGGGCAGTGAACCACCCTGACTCACTCATGTCTGCTCACAGCTGACCAAAACCCATGGATTTATTTTTTACAGATGATTCTGAAAGCCCTAAACTGAGGTCACTCTGAGCAACTCCTAGTGAGAGGAAACAATGGCACTGGGGTGGGAAGGGAGCTGGGAAAGAAGGAAAGATTGTGGCTTCAGCAAGATAACTTAAATGCTTTTAACTTCCACCTGCAATGCAGAGAAGTTTGGAAGGAAAGGTCTGACAGCATTGAAAATCCAGAGTTGAAAGCATAAACAATTTCGTTCTAGAATTTGTAGAGGACAGGACTGTTGTAGATTTGTGAGGGTCTGTGGTCCAAGCTCTCTCTCACAGCAGAGTCAGCCTCAAAAGTAGCTCAGGAAAGAAAGGCCTCTTGTATCCCAGCACAGCCAGGTGAAGGATATGCAGCTTTGAGTGCAGACAGCCTTTCACATGAACCCAGTTCCTATTCCCACCAGACACGTTCTCATAGAGCACAGGCAGTTATTCCCACTAATTCCAGGAGGCTGCCTGGCTGCTCTCTGGGTCTTTGCAGTGCAAGTGGCAGGGAACAAGCTGGGTAGAGAAGGCAGGTGGATTCTCACCTTCAGCAAAGGGAAAAGTGATACCCTCCTTTCTATATTTTTTTTTTCCATCTGCTGAGCAGTTCCTGATCAAGAATTGAATGTGTTCTGTCTGCTGAAAGCCTTGGTGTGCTCCACAGGTGATATCAGGGAGAGAGCTGTGCCTTTTTCAGCCAGTTCATCTGCTAGCTCTGTGAAAAGGCCACTTGAAAACCAGCTGCCCATTGGCGTGATCTGCAGTTGTTTTCCTTGAAGTTATCACCAGTGACAGAAAATGCACAGACCCTTTTTGGTGCTCAGAACAAGGTTGAGGGCAGACCTAAATTTAACCCAGCCCTTTGGCTTTCTTCTTTGGGGAGAAAAGTGTTCCTGATATCAAAGGCTGGGGGGTTTAATCAATGCTATGCTGAGAAAAGGGAAAAAAAAAAAAAAAAAAAACCCTTCAGGCAGAGTTGTCACCCTTGTGGGCAGGATGACAGATTCTGTGCTCCATGCACTGGGTGATGTGTCCCAACCCTGTGCTCAGTGGACAGTACAAGCAAGCCTGAGCTCCAAAGCAAGCCTGAGCTCCAGATCTTACTCATTATTACTATATTACTATTATTATTATTATTATTGCGTTTTACAGAAAGGAGAGGGAAACAACCCCCACACTGTCCCTCCCTGCCATCATGCACCTCCTTGCTCTGTCATGCTCTCCTCAGCCAGGATGATGACTGAAGGAGTCCTTCTGCTCCTTTCCCTCTCCCCTGAGCCTGTGGGTGGGCTCCCAAGGCAGCAGCTGCTCCCAGTCCCCAGGGCTGTGCTGGCAAACTCAGCCTTGCAGCTGGGCAGCAGAGACTGCTCTGGAGGGCTGCACATGGAGCATCTGCATGAACCCCAAGCAGTTTGAAACAGCTCTGTGCAGCCTGGTGTGATTTTTTTGGGCCCAAAGAACTGACCCAAAACAGGTCTGTGCAGTCTGGTGTGATTTTTTTGGGCCCAAAGGGCTGACCCAAAACAGNGGATGACAGATTCTGTGCTCCATGCACTGGGTGATGTGTCCCAACCCTGTGCTCAGTGGACAGCACAAGCAAGCCTGAGCTCCAAAGCAAGCCTGAGCTCCAGATCTTACTCATTATTACTATATTACTATTATTATTATTATTATTGCGTTTTACAGAAAGGAGAGGGAAACAACCCCCACACTGTCCCTCCCTGCCATCATGCACCTCCTTGCTCTGTCATGCTCTCCTCAGCCAGGATGATGACTGAAGGAGTCCTTCTGCTCCTTTCCCTCTCCCCTGAGCCTGTGGGTGGGCTCCCAAGGCAGCAGCTGCTCCCAGTCCCCAGGGCTGTGCTGGCAAACTCAGCCTTGCAGCTGGGCAGCAGAGACTGCTCTGGAGGGCTGCACATGGAGCATCTGCATGAACCCCAAGCAGTTTGAAACAGCTCTGTGCAGCCTGGTGTGATTTTTTTGGGCCCAAAGAACTGACCCAAAACAGGTCTGTGCAGTCTGGTGTGATTTTTTTGGGCCCAAAGAGCTGACCCAAAACAGGTCCGTGCAGCCTGGTTTGAATTTTTGGTCCAAACCAGGTCTGTGCAGCCTGGTTAGATTTTCTAGGCCCAAAGAGCTGAGCCAAAACAGGTCTGTGCAGCCTGGTTTGATTTTCTGGGCCCAAAGGGCTGACAAGGCTCAATTATTCCTTATCTTCAGGAATTCCAGATGCCCCTCTTGTCTTCTGTCTATTTGAGGAGTTACAAAAAAAAACAACAATCCCATCCCTACTTTGTTACAATCTAAGAATATTCATCTATCACATTTTTCAGATTCTATGAATAAAAGAACATGCAATACAACCTTCCCATGTTCTACATGAAGCAATCAGCTCGCTGTGTGCCAAAAGCCAACTCCAAAACCTGCATTCATAACACCTACCAGGTATGCCCAGCCTGCTCTGAGCAGCTGGATGAGGGGCCCTTGGCTCACCTGCTGCAACTGAACACCAGGGCAGCCTTTTCCTGAAGGAAGCAGCGTGGTTACAAACCAAGGCTGGCTTCGTTTAGAAGCTGGGGCATGGGTAAATTAAAGCCTCCTGGACAGCAGAACCAGGAGCTGACACAGAACCCCAAAAGAAGACTGAAAGAATACTGTGAGAACAATAAGAATTTGCCTCCTTTGTCTCCTTAAACCCAAAAATGTTGCACTTCCCAAACCCTTAAATGGATAACAAATTAGGTTACCTTTTGGGGTTGTTCTGGTGTTGGCAGGTCAGGTTTTTCAGAGAGCTTATCTCCAGCACCAGCTGAACCTGCCACTTGAAATGAAACAGCAGGGATATTTTATCTTCTCATGCTTGCTCTGAAATCAGAGGTGTTCCTAATTAATTCTTCAAAATGCTCTTTTGAAAGGCTATAAAGTAATTAAAAGAATGACAGGAGATGTGGTATATTACCAGTGCCAAGGATGATTCAGACAAACTGTCACTAGAAAATGGCTCTGGCAATTCAAAGTCCCCCAAAATCTATTATTAAAGCTGTTTGGGCTTTTTCTTCTTTTTTTTTTCCCCCTTTTTTTTCCCCCCCACAACAGCAAAACACAAATTACTGTGGACGCCTCTATTGTGTTTTATTCTGTTCTCTGGCACTGGAAACTTCTTGGATATGGGGATTGTGGCCAGCATCTCCACTCACAAAGTAGGATGATTGCTGGGCAGAAAATGTCTTCCAGCATGGCTGGAGTGTAGGAGTCTAAAGGAGTCTAAAGGAGTCTAAAGGAGTGTAGGAGCCTCCCCCCTTCTCTCTCTCCTGTGTCTGTGTCCAGTTTGCAGAGTGGTGTAGTGAGGGAGTTGTTCCAGCCACTCCAACATCTCTCAGCTCTGCTCTCAGCACCCTCAGCCTCATGGTGAGTCTGGTAAAAGGTTGAGAGTTCTTCAACCCCACTTTGGAAAATGTGGTTTCCAAAAAAGGCATTTTGGATGTTGTGGGGTGAAAAAAAAAAATCTCCTCAATACAAAAATGGAGGTGGAAAGGTTTAGCATAACACAAAGCAAATGTGCATTGTCCTTTCAGTCTTTTCTTCACTTGGGGTTCTGTGTCCTTCTTTCAAACCTGTCCATTTAGAGCCAAGCAGGTTGTTCTGCTCTGCAGGCCCCTCTCATAACCCTGAGCCCTGGAACTGTTTTCTCAGACTGTGCCTGAAAAAACAAGTCCATTCCCATCCTTCGAACTCCTCCTACAAATTCTCTTCCTTTTTGGCTGGCATCCTCCAAATGAACTCCCACTGCTGCTCTTTCATCATCTCCCAGCTCTCTCTCCAGTGAAGTTCTTGCTAATAAACTGAAAAGCAGGCAGGGATTGGCAGGATGTGATCCCTGCTCAGCTGTTCTGCTGTGGCTGGGTTTTAATTGTTCTGGGTCACTTTTTGCTGTCTCTCCCCAGCCAAGAAGTGTTAGGTGTGCTTTTCTTCTGCAGTGTTTGATGACTTCCTGGCAGAGGGGCTTTATTCCTCTTCTAAATTATCTTTACTTTTACCCCAATAACCAACCACCCGTGCCCCACAATGTGGATTTTTCTACCCAATTACAAAACACCACCCAGACCCCCATGGAGAAGAAGGTGAAAAAGAAGGACTCAACCTCTGCCCTAAAACCTCCACCTTGCTTTATATCTATTCCTGTATTCTAAACCCTGAAACTCTAAGTTTTGCCCCCTGTGCTATCACACACTTCTATTCAAACCACACACCCATAATCCCATAGATTTAATCTGGTGGAAATTACCTCGTTTGGCCTTTTTTTTTTTTTTTTTTAATCTCTGGTCACAGCCAAGTTAAAGTCCATTATTTGACCTACTTCAGCTCTTCTGAGAGGGTTTCAAATATACCAGACCCCCTGTGAGTCTGCTATTCCAACACAGAGGCACGAATCCCCCAGGTTTTGTGCCTCGTGTGTGTAACAGGTTGTGCTTCTAAAGGAGTTCAAGGTTCTCTGAGAGACTGAACTGTCCTCATGCAAGATGAGAAAAAGTCCCAAACCACAGACAGAGGCAAATGTCCTTGGCAGCAATGCTGACAGTGAAGGGTGCTGACACCAGACCCTGGGGCTGGTCTTCAAAGGCAGCTGTGGGGGAGGTCTAAGAAAAGAAGGAAAGGGAGGAGGAAATCTGAGATGTGTGGCAAGGCCTGGGGTGGAGAGATGTCTGTGTCTGAGGGTGAGGAGGTGCCAAGTGCGAGGAGGAAAGGTTTGCAGGGGGGCCCTGGGTCAAGCAGTGCAGTTGGCAAGAGGAGGTCAAGAGGAGCCAAGGGGAGGTCACAGCAAGGGTTTGTGTAGGATGGAAATATCCACGGGGTGTGCTGGAGAGAGGATCTGTACCCACAGCCTCTGTTTTGTCCCTCTCCAGCTGTGGTTCACTGGAGCTCACAGTGCCCACACCACAGCCCCAGGCCCCTTTCAGCTTCTCTGCTTCCCCTTCATCTTGCAACGTGTGGAGCTGTGCTCCTTGCTCTGTCACTGCCAGCCCCAGAGAAATCCATCCAGGGTTATCTTTTCTGACTTTGCAGCACTTCCCAGCAGCTGCCGGAGTCAAGCTCACATCCCATCCCCTGGGATGAGGGCAGGACTGGAGTGAGACTCTTCCTCTTCCCCTTCCAAGCAGCACCACGCACACACTCAGTGCTCAAGGCAAAGGTGCTGTCAGCTTACAGAGAGCACCAAGCCCCTCTTTTTCCCCCCTCTCACAGGGCTGGGGCTTCTCTGGCAGAGCAGGAAGGGGTTTGACAGCTCTCACCAGGAGGCCACAGTTTGGAAAAGACGCCAGGAATTCTGCAAAGAGACACCTGGCACACCCACCCTGTCCTGAGGGCACCCACCCAGTGTGCAGTAGCTTGGAGCAAGGACAGGATTTGTGCTCTGCAGGTGACAGCCCAGTCGGTGGTGGGAGGAAAAGGGACACATCTCAGTTTTAAGCTCATCAGAGCAACCTGATCTCCCCTCCAAAACAGCCTCCGTCTCTGAGAAGGGAAAGGAGCACCCAAGAACAGCTCATCTCTCAGGAGCTTGGCAGCATGGAAGGAACCATCCTCAGGCCAAGTGTTCTTGCAGTCATGTCTGCACTGTGCTCCCCTGAAACAAGCCAAAAAGCTGGGGAAAAGAAAAAAAAAAAACCAAACCCAACCAAAAAACCAAACCCCCCATACTTACTGTTATTCAGCAGAGGCCCTGTGCCCCAGCTGAAGGATCTCCTTGGAATGAATGCACCACTGACTGCAAGATGCTGTCAGGGAAGCCTGGGGACGTGGCTGAATGTTTTTGTCACAAGGGTAAGGCAGGCTGAAAAGTCCATCTGCCTGGTGAGAGTAATGCTCCCCCAGTGGTGGAGCCGGAGTTGCACACAAAAAGAAATTATTTTCTTGGAAAAAAACAAAACACCACAAAAAAACCCACCCCCATCACAAAACAAAACAAACCAAACAACAACAACAACAAAAAAAAAAAAAAAACCACCAAAAACCACTAAAGTGGAAGGGGGAATAACCACCCCCAAACCCCCTAATCCACCCAGGAAGCTGAAAAAACACCAGCCAATAATTAGAACAACTGGTCGAGATTTAGTGTTCAGATAACTGCAGATTTCAAAAGGGTCTCAGAAATTCTGTCCTTCAGCACGTACAGCAAGGCAGCCCAAACCCATTTCTTACTTGTGGAAAAACTGGCTAATCTTTGACTTGCTTTGTGTTCTGCCTTGAAACAGCAGGAAAATGCAGTTCCTGGGGTGCTGGTCTAAAAGAGAGGTTTGAAAAGGCAGTCCTGTAGTAAGTTTAATTTTTGTTGTAACAAAATTTCCTTTCATAGGGAAATACAGCCTTCCTAAGTACCACACCTTCACCCCACAATGCATTTCTGTCCAAATGAGGCCAAATAATCTCACTAAACAGGGAAAAAAAAAGTTTGGACTTTGTCATCTTAGTCCCAGGGAACCTTATCCACTCTTTCCATCTGTAAGATTTGCAGCAGTAAGTAATGTCATCATGACTTTGGCATCTATTTACGTGGCAAATTTAGCAACAGTGAGCCTGCAAGATCTCTCTGTGCAATGCAGCTTTTTCTAGGAAATTGGCTCGTTTGTGTTTCTCAATCTAACAGGCAGGAAAACATGGAATTTGCTGGATTTTTTTTTTTCTCTCTCTCTTTTCTTCTGTCCAGGGAAGCAGAGCCCCAGGATGATAACCTCCAGCACTGAGCCAGTTTGAAGCAAAGCCATTGCACCAAAGAAACTGGTCAAGGGAGCTGAGCTTTCAGTTTGCCCTGTGTTTAAAAACCGTGTGACAAGGGGCTGGAAAACACAAAGTGAACTCTCCTTAAGCTATAAACCTGTGGCACATCCAAGAAAGGGAAGGAATTATAAAAGACCCCTCTGAGCTGGCTTGCTCTCTGCTACTGAAACGAGGCTGTACTTAGACTTAGAAACTGCCTTTTTTTTTTTTTTTTCCTGTGAAAAGTCACCATTTACATTGACTTTCCTCTCATTGTGTTCTGTGACTGCTCCCAGTGCTCTGCTGTGATAACGTGTCGTGCCTATTAATAAACCACAAAACACAACAAATCCCCCCATCACCTGCTTTTGCAGGGAGGCAGAGTGACTTCTCCATGTCATGAAAAATAGAGAGTGCACGTTTCTGGAGTTGAAGACAGCAGGATGATTTTCTTTTGGGATTTAGCTTCAGCTGACAACCGAGCTGGTAATAATGAATCCTCTTGAAATCAAAAATTCAAGACTGGGTGCCATTACCTTAGCCAAGCACTAGTCTTACAAATTGCTGAGAGGCATGGGAGTTTGACATCTGTGTCTGTAAATCACTGCCAATCTACAGGAGATTGAGGTCTGACTTACAGTTTGAGACATTTTTCCCTCGCCTCTTCCTGTGAGAGAGTTTGCTTCCCCACTGGCTCATCCTTGCCTGTGATTTGTCTCTCTCCTTGTCTCCCTACAAACCAGCCTTTCAGAAGGATTTCTGCTCCTCCACCTGATGCTTCCTTTCCTCCCTCCTCTCAGGAGCCCTTTTCCTGGCTGAGCACTGTGATTTCTCCTTGCCTGAGCCCTGCCTTCAGTTTGAGCTTTGGTGTTTTCTGTGCTGCCCAGGGGTGCAGCTCTGAGTTCACATTCAGGGTCACTCAGCTCTGCACAGAGCAGGGACACAAAACAAATCCTGGTCCTGCTGCACACCAAGGACAACTTTCAGCCCAAAAGCACAACCAAGGGTGGCTGGAGGGAGGAACAAGAAGGATGGGACCTGACAACCTGGAGCTGGAATTGGACAATTAAACCCCAATATGCAAATGGACCAAAACCTATAAAAATGTAACACCTTGTGACTGGTTGGGCATTGTGTGATCATTTTGGGTCCACCTTGGGTGCAGCCCTGGTCAGGCCCTGTCCTGCCCAAGGTGGATGCTGGAGGCCTTTCAATAAATCCCTACTTGATTCTCCAGCTCTGCCCAGCCTCTGTTCCAGCTCAGCCTTCCCAAGGGATCATGAGAAGGTGGCTCAGGGAGCTGAGAGCTGCTGGTGGGATTCAGGCTGGATGATTCCTGCTGCTTTCCTTGCCCATCAGCATGAGTAAGACTGATGGGAGATGCACAGCCCAGCAATCCCGTGGTTGATAAGATTGTCTCTTCTTCCTTTCCACAGCAAGGGCCCCCTCTGTATCCCTTTACTGCGCAGCTCTTTGTGATTGTAAAGCATTCAGTCCATTACCTGCAATTAAAAAAAAAAAATTAAAAAAAAAAAAAAGGCAGAAAGTGCATTGTTGTTTTTTTAATGGCTTTAACAGTTTCTCATCAGCCAGACCTGGACTTTATGCAAGATCTGCTCGTGTGAGGCTTTCCCACTCCTCAGTAATTTCTTACCTTGATTACTCAATGTACCTTTTTGTTGTGCTTGCAATAGATTACATTATCCCAGTCTGGGCATAAAAGAAAAATGCTCTTCCTCACAGGGCTAATTAGCAGCCATGCTTGGCTGTCCCCAGCAGAGCAGACCTGCCTTTGTCTGCAGAAGTCTCAGAAGAGTAGAGAAAGAGAAACTCCTCGTGCTGAGAAGCTGAAAATTTGCCACGGTGAGTTCAGTCCCTCTCCCCATCTGCCAAGAGGAGCTGGGCAGGGATGTTTCTGAGTGCCTGGCTGGCCAGTCACTGCTTTGCTCCCAAGTGGAGGGGCTGCTGGAGGTGGGAGATGTGCAGGGATGATCCAGCAAAGGCTCCAAGGTGGGAAACCAGTGGGAAGGGGCTGCTGTCTCCACCAGGAGAGATCCCCCACTGGAACTGCTTTTGCCCCTTCTTTGCTGCTCTAACGCAGAGAAGCAGCACTCAGGGTAGCTTCTGCCACAAAAGAGGTTGAAAGCAGCTTGCCTTGGAAAATAATCTCACTGGAAGAGTGAAATTTAAGCCTTTATAAGGGCACGGTGACAGGCTGGTACAGGCAGACTCCTGTGTCACAACAGCAGCTTGAACTGCGGTCTCATCTGAAGCAACTTTCTTTGCACCACGTCTGTAATAATCCCCAGGCTCTAAAACGAAGCCTGATTGTTTGTTTTGCTTTTCTCTTTCACAGTGTGCCGCTGACAGGTCAGCCAGCACAACCCAGGAGAGACAGAGTACTTCAATACGGCGGAGCCTTTCTGATTGCTGCCGCATCTCGTTAATACCTCGTTGCCCTGCTATTGTGACTCCAATTTCACAGCTCCCCGTTTTGCACTCCCTCCGGTTAATCACGTCCATTTTTAGCCCGCTGATCCTAATTGGTCATTTATTACGGCTCTGCCCGTTTGATGGACGCTGATTTTGTCCCGCCACCAATGCTTCTATCCCGCTGCCCTCGCTGCCAGCAGCCGCCAAAGCTGAAATCGATGAGAATTAACTCTGAAGCTGCATTGAAAACGCGGGCGCTGCTCTAATTGATTCACTTCAGCTGTTAATTGTCTCAGCCGCCTGCAGCCAGGACCACCTTGAGGGATGCCCGAGGCTGTGGTGCCCCAGCCCTGGCTGGCAGCTACACCTGAGAGAGAGCAGAGTGGCCCGGAGCTGCAGCCCCCAGGAGCTGCAGCTGAGGAACAGCAGAGCAGCTGCCTGGCACCTGTGCCTGTCACCAGCAGAGCCTGCAGGAGGATGCCTGCAGAGAATGAGAGAGCAGGGAGCCCTGCTGTCCCCTCTGGGGGAGCACAGCCTGCTCACACCAGGATCCAGGGCTGCCACTGACTCCAACAAATGCACCCAGGGCCAGGAAAAATGGCCATGGCCAGCAGGCCAGAGGGCACCAGGCTGTGCCACACCTGTGAGCAGCATAAAAGGAATTGCCATGGCTTGTTGTGGCTTGATCATGTGGGCAGAGGGAGGCTCTGAGGGACAGCCAGTGTCTTCTGTTGGCCTGAGTGACGTTGCTGGGGGACAAGACCACTGGTGACCTCCTGTTGTGCACCTGCAGGTGGCCCTGGAGGCCACTTGCTTGTCCCCAGCAGAAGGCAGAAGGCCATGCCTTAGTGGAGGAAGTCACTGCCCCTGTGTACAGTGACACTGCAGTGACAGGGGCAAGGCTGGCTGTCCCTGTGCCACCACAGGTGCCACCACCTGGGCTGCAGTGGCTGCAGGCAGCTGGGACGTGGCTGGTGCCACCATGGGAGGTGGTGGCAGCTCCAGCAGCTCCTGTGGCTCCAGAGGGGTGGTGGCTCCGAGCTGGGCCCCGTGTTACCTGGGGGCTGTACATCTCCTACAGGGCACCAGGAGGTGTGAGGGTGGCAAGGGCAAAGCAAGGCCCTGCACTGGAAAGAATGCTGTGTGAACAAATGTTGAGCCCCACGCCGCCTCACACCAGCCTTTGCCCTCTGTCAAATGTGTGATTGGTAAAATGACTGTAAGGTGTAGGTGTGATTTGCAGGGCTGGTAGGTTGTGCTTGGTCTGCAATGCTGCAAGAGCCCAAATTGCTAATTAACACCGGAATTATAGCCATCCATGAAAACAGCAGTGTCTGGGTGATGGCATTAGACTATTGCCTGTGCCAAAACCACAGGAACTGGGACCCACATTTACCATCCAGGCTTGAAACGTGAAGGAGAATGGATGTGGCAATAAAGGCTGTTGGGTTTTCCAGATCAGAGATGGAATCCAGTTAAATTACAGCTTCAGCTCCTTGCCCTTCCTGCAGAGAGTCCACTGGGAAAAAACAATAAAATCGCTGCCTTCATCCCCATGCACATTAAAACAAAAGAAAAACAGTTCCAACCAATGGTGAGCCTGCAAGACAGAGTGAAAATGGTAGGGAGCCAGGAGGAGGGGAACCAAGCAGCCCCACAACGAGATGAGCTGGTAATATTTCTCCCTCAGTAGCATTTCCAGGACAGAGAGACTGAGCAGGCTGAGCAACTGGCTTTTCTGATTGCCTGACCCCTGTCGGGGCACCAGGAATTCCATATCTTCCCCTCTGTGCATCTTAAATTTTCCTCGGAGCATTTTGCTGTTAGCATTTTTCCATGTTGACACCTGTATTTCTGGAACACTTCTAGCAGATAACCTGAGCACTTTGGAAAAACCCCCCTGGCCACACAGCCCTTAAAGTATGTCCAGCTTTTCTAACCAGTGGATGGGAGAATTCCTTTAAAGAGCAGAGAAGGCGATAACGATAATAGGAGGGGGGAAAAAAATCTTGGAATGTGCCAAGGTCAGACCGTAATGATCTGATGAAATCTGACCCTGGATAAGACATGGAAATATCAGCTACAATACCTGGGGCTAATCACTCTTGTTATACCTTTCCTGTGGTTCCTCCTGAGAATGGAAAAAATGGGTGAACCCAGGTTACCTGACACTTCATTTCAAAGCGTGCAGGGGAATCTGTAACAGCCTCCTTAAATGGACTGATACATTACTCCTGTCACAGGGAAAAATTACAATGCACAGGGGGCATCCATGCATAGGGAAGGCTGTGCTCAGGGCTCAGGGGCTTTCAGAGCAGATATTTTTCAAATATCTCCTGGGGAATGCATGTTCTGTGGGAATGCATATTCTGTGGAAAGTCAATTACATTCGCTTCCCACATCTTCTGCTTCCCCCAGGAGCTGCCCTGAACTTCAGCAGCCTGGAACTTGATAGACCATGTGGGATTGTACCTTTTTCTGACTTAGAGATGGGGCAGCTGGGAGGTGTTTTAAAAACTTTTGTTCCATTTTCAGCCTTATATGAAGGGTGATGTTATAATCGGATGTTATGATTCAGATGTTACATGAGGATTCTTGTAACACCCCCAGAGTGTGTTGAACTCTCGTGGGGCTAAAAACTGGCCCCAGGCAGAAATTCAACATTGCCCAGGAGGTGTTGGAACCCTGGGCACTGAGGATTCCAGGCTGTCTGTGCTGACAGGCACTGACCCCCAAGCAAACCCTGCATTCCACCTGAGGCCGTGGAAAAGGCTCCCAAAATTGAGTGACAGCACTGGGACTGTGGGGGTGTGGTTTGAACAGAAGGGTGTGAGATCACAGGGGGCAAAACTTAGAGTTTCAGGGTTTAGAATACAGGAATAGATATAAAGCAAGGTGGAGGTTTTAGGGCAGAGGCTGAGTCCTTCTTTTTCACCTTCTTCTCCATGGCTCTGGGTGGTGTTTTGTAATTGGGTAGAAAAATCCACGTTGTGGGCCAGGGGTGGTTGGTTCTTGGGTTAAAAGTAAAAATACTGTTGGCTGGGCTTAAACCACGACAGTGAGTTAAAGTCAGAACCTATTCACCAAATTCTTCAGGTAGACTAAAGCCATTTTTAGTCACTATGGCAACAGAAAGGGCTTCATAATTACAGCAAATTATATTTATAGTCGCTTCAGGGAAATGTCCTCAGACCTCCCTCCTCCAGCTAATTGATGGACATTTAACTTTAAATATTGAACATCATTGCAAAGACTACAATGGGTCTTCCTTCTTTGTATGCTCATGGCTGCCAGTGAAGCTGACATCTAGGTTCCTTATTCTCTGGACCCTCAGGTATTTTCCTGTGCAGGTACATTTCAGCTCCCTGGAAAGGGACTTGTTCTTTTCAGCAGGTCCTTCAGAGCTGCCTGGTGTTTGCAGGCAGCAAAACAATGCTGTGGTGCAAAAAAATAGGAGAAGGTGGCAGTCTTCAGAGAGGAGGGCTAAAGAGCACGAGCTTTTCAAGGACACCTTGCATAGCAGAGGAGCATGGTGTTTTTACCCCAGTTTATAATGTGCTGTCTGTCGAGGTGTCTGAGCATTACATAAGGGGTTGAAAAGAAGAGCAGTGGCCCTGGGAGTGTCATTTAAAGCTCCTCAGGCTTTGAAGGCTCAGCCTCACCCTGTCCTGCTTCGGGGGAGACGAGGCAGTGCAGTGCACAGGGAGGTACAGGTGGCATTTAAAGTCAGCACTGCATTTCAGCCCTGTTCTCCTCATCTGCTTCCCTGCTGATGGCACAGTGCCCTGTCCTGGCATGTGCTCTGTGACCTGGGCCAGCCCTGGGCACCCTGAGTTTGCCCCACACTTGCCTCTCCTCTCCCTGCCCACAGCGTGGTGCCCCAGCAGCTTTGTCCTGCAGGGGTAGCTCCATGGACCTTCTCTCTAGGGGAGGAAAAAAGTTGTTTGGGATTCTGATGCAAAAATGCAGAGCCAGCACAGAGGAAGGGATCAGAGTTCCACATCTGTTCTGCTGTGGACACTAATCAGCTTTAATACAAAGCATCATTTACAAGCCCTGCTACGTAAAATATCTCTGCATACAGCAACAATTCCTCAATCTTAATGAAGGCTTGCACAGGAGAGCTGTTCCCCTTCTGCCCAGCCAAGAGCAGGGAGGTGGAGATGAACTTTGGGTGGCAAGCCCCAATAAACTGGACTTTCTGATGAGACTTTTCAGACAGGAGAACTATGTCTGCTGCAAACACCCAGCCCTGGCTCCTGGTCAGCACCTCACAGCCATCTGCAAGGACGGGGATTTTTGCTTTTGTGTGAAGAAATTGGGTTAATATGACCTTGTCATGAGGAAAAAGGGAGCACTGAATAATTGTGATGAGGAATGTTTGCAGCCTGGTAAGGTCTGGAATGAGCAGAGCAGTGTGGGAGTCATGGCAAGTGAGTGTCTACCATCAGCTTGAAACAGAGAAGAGAGAGAAGAGAGAGAGGAGAAAGGAGAGAGGA
>VWYO01018823.1:0-16616 GCA_013400275.1 Rhadina sibilatrix
ACCACTGGACCAGACTGTGACAGAGGAGGCCAAGGAGACATCACAGTTCCCACTCAGAGAAGACCACAACACAGAGAAAAAGAAATATTAACGTTTGACTGAAGAGTTGAAGAAATAGAAGGGAAATAACATTTGAGCTGTTGAAGCCTTAAAAAAAATAAATTCATGTAATGCCTTTTATTCACACATAACGTCTAACCCTAACTAATCTCCACTAACAGGTCTAAGTGAATTTTACTGAAGGCTGATCAAATCTATGTGAATTCATGTACCATCATTCAGAAGACACACATGAGAACTGACGATTTGATTGATTACTTTAGGTGGTTAATTTGTGAGATTCACTACCCTAAGATATACAATTTATGAAATCCTTAAGAAAGAAAGTGAAAAGTGTATATGTTACATCTACCAAGTGAATTCTTCACAATTTTTAGCTTTAGTCAAGTGGGAAAAGAATTCAATTTCGATTGTTACAATGTTGAGCTTTTTTGAAAATAAATAACTATTGAGAAAACATGATTTAAAAAAAAGCCAATCAGAGGAACTTCTAAAACAACACAAAATATAATGAATACTTTGTTATGCTCTCATATCTATATCTCATAATGCCGTTATGGTGACTTAAAAGGTGATATTTCAAAAGTCTATTTAAATTACTAGATGATTAAATCTTTTCAATGCTCAGCTATTTCTAATGTTTACTCATTAAAAAAAAAAAAAAAAAGTTGCTTCTTCAAGTGCATGCATTCCTGATCACCTCTAGTTAAACAATTTTTCGGCAGTATTAGTGCATCTGAGTCACCATGACAGATTTTAATATTTAGAAGTAATCACATTTCCTTCTTTTTAACTATTTTTTCCCAAATTTCTTTTGAAGAGCCTAAGGCTTTTTGTAGAATATTTAAAGGACTTATACTATTATGATGCTATAATTTAAATCTCTTATTAAAGGTATATAGGTTTAGAAATAATATATATTTAATCTAGTTTTGTTTTTCTCACTGAGTGTCTCGGAACAATATTTATCATATCTTTGATACTCATTAACTTTTCTCCACCAGCATGTTTTTCAAATTCTGTTGACAATACCAATCATGCAGTTTTCCATGCATCATGTTAGTTTTATTTTTTTTTTTACTAACCATTTGAAACAGTGTGTTTTGTTTCCACTTCATTAAAAATCCTTACCAATGTCATGAAAATTAACTTTGAAATAATTGGGACTCTGTCAAAGACTTTCTAAGATTCATTTTCTTTCTTGGTGTGTCAAGTCAAGATGCTTTTCTCATGAAAAACACAGATCTAGCAAACACAAGTACTTTATTTTTCTGCTTTGGAGGGTTTTTTATTGTTTTATAAAATGCTGGAATGTTTTTAACTTGGAAAAAACTAATCTTACTTTTCTTCCTATTTCCACCTATTCAATTTTTTCTCTTAGAAATTATTTACTCATGAAAAATTTTTGAATGTTTATTTTGTTTTTATATTTAATAACAAATGAAATTCAAAATTTAGAAAACCACATTCATTTAACTATAAAATGTCTTATTTTAAGAAACACTCTGTTTAGTCAAGTTTATGAAAGCTTTTGATTTTCTATCAAATGCTGGGAGAGCTGATAGACTTTCTTCACAAAAGAAGTAAACTTGTAATGAATACGGTTCATAGACAAAAACATCTTTATCACTGTTTATGCTTCCTTCCCCATTCCTATGATAGTCCATTTTTCATGGAGAGTAAATATCTTTTATTTTCCTATACTCGTGTGTTGGTTTGTTGCCCATTTGGCATCGTATACAACTAATTAACAATGAACATCAGTCCTTATGAACATACTCCTATGAACATTAATGGCCTATTCATAGTAGGTATAAATACCATAACAGCTGTAAGTTACAATGTGAATAAAATTTAAATACATAAAAATTGTTTGTTAAATAAAAACATCATTGAAAAAAATTATATTTTCAAGCTCAAAAGACCTACACTTTTCAGTATGTATTGTTATTTATAAATAAGAAAGACTGTTTGAATGACCTCTCAGTCTCAGAATCAGCCATAGAAGGAATAACACTTGAGACTCATAATTCCCATTGCTATATTCCAAGTTTCTCTTTGTGCTTCCCTTTTTTGTTATTCTTTTGCTACACCAGTAAAATTCATATATAAATAATAAGAAAGATGCTGAGTTGAAAGATGCTGTCTATAAATTATTGATATTTAATAATAGAATAACTAAAATTGGACTAAACAAAGAATTAAGTAAGGCAAACATCACCTAATCAATGTGAATTAAACAACTTATTTTGCTTTGATATTTAAAGTTAATTTAGATATCACTCATGTAGTACACCTCATTTTTTGCAAGGCATTTAAATTGATAAAAAATATGAATTTAATGAATAAATATGACTGATAAAATTTCATGTAATATAAATTAATTGGATTAAAGAACAGGCATCAGATAAATCTCAGAAGGTCATTCCAAATAATCTATCATTATTAAAATATTTAAAAGAGAAAGAATTTGCAAGTAAGGTGATTGCAATGTTTAAATGACTGTCAGAAGCAGAGATGGACTGTGAGTTCATCTGTATCACAGAAAAATATTTGATGTAGTCCCAGTTCTAGAAGATAAAGCTGAATAAATTAGATATAAATCCCTTGTTTTTAAGAATGGAGATATTTAGTCACCACAAAAATTAAAAAGTTTTGTGGCAGATGGAACAACATACCCATATAATAGACAACAAAATCAACCCGTATAATAGATAACAAAAAGTTCTTATATAAAAGAATATTATATTTTGGACCAGAAACAAGTCAATGGGGTACTGTGCTTTATATTATGTAAGCATAATTAAAATATCTTAATAATCTGTTCCGTGAATTAATAATTTGAAATCTGTATGCATCAAAGAAAAATAGAACTCCAGATTTCACTAATGATGTTGAGTTTGTATCTGGCAATCAGGCTACAGCATTTAAACATGACTTAAAATCTAGCACGTAATGCAGACACAAGAATGAATAGATCTTTTTTGAGATGTTTCATTTTATAAGTTCATAACTACCAATCACTTTTGAAAATCTTGTGATAAAAAGACACGTAGAAGAAAACACTAGATTCCATATTTCATGAATGTTGTAACAAAACAAGCTAATTAGTATACTTGCACTAAATTTGGTGAAACTGTAGAGTAAATAGATTATTTTACATGGCTTAATTTAGATCCTTGTGGATTTTTCTGATGCAGAATGAAAACAAATTATTTTTGTCCAGTAACAAATATAATTTGAATATTGTTAACTTAATAGACTTCTCTTCTCTCTAAGTGTTCGACCAGAATTTATAAATATTCCTTCAGGCAGTTGGAAAAATTATCTTTTCTCCTTTTCCCCTTTTATTGGTATAATTTTCTTTAAAACTTAATGATATGCAAAAGCTTTATGTCTTGTCCCTGTCACTGACAATGACCCAATACTATTTCATGCCCAAATTGTCAATACATGTATTCTTATTGCACAAATACCTTTGAAAAATTAATTTTCATTGTTGTCACAGTAAGACAAAGAAACCCAATTGCATATAGTAACTGAATGGTCGATGGGATTTTTCTAAGCATGGTTTCCCAGGGCTCCCTCTAAAACCTGCCAAAGACAATAGAAGGCATGAACTGATTTCAGTGTGTACTGGAAGAGAAAGCATTCAGGATATTCTCTCATGAACTGTACAGGACAAGATTTGTTTAAAATTCTAACATAACAAAATAAAGATGAATCATACAGATGCCATGAACCAAAATGAAACACTGTCATCAGAGGTAATTTTCTGGTACTGAAGAATATTTTATTCCTGTAGACATAGAAGACAAAGTGTATTCAGACCATCTCCTTTGGTAACATGGTTTAGAATATAAATAACCTTTTCTTTGATTATATCAGAATAAGCATCCCTTTGGGGATGATAAGGACTTCAGTGGATCCAGCAGGTGCTTAGAAGTTGTGATAGCAATGGACTTCAGACCTTCTCAAGACTGAATGAGAATCCCATTTTTTCATATGGGAGTCCAAATACTACGTCATCTTTGATGATGAGTATGAAATTGCTTCTATGATATTTGGGAATAGGACTGCATGAGGGATTAGAGGTCTGGAGAATCTGCTCTGTGAGAAAAACCTGTAAGAGATTCTATACTACTTCCTGGAGGAGCAGAGGCTTGGGAGGACTCAATCAAAGTATTCCAGTATTTAAGGACAGCTACAAAGAGAAAAATCATTCTCTCACTTCATAAGAAGCCATACAGAGAAGACAACAGGCAGCAGCTACAGGTTGCGATGGGAGAGATTTAACTGTCATACAAGAAAGGAATTTTTTACAGTGAGAACAATCTATCCCCAGGAACCACTTTCCCAGGGACATTGTAGTTTTCTCACTGCTGGAGAGTTTCAGCATGCAGTTGCATGGGGGAGATAGGTAATCCCATCTAGATTCCATTTCACACAAAAGGTTGAACAAATGAGCTCTAGAGGTCCCTTCCAACCTGGGCTGCTCTACAATTCTATGATTTCATGAAAAGTGGCTGCTATACTTCTCCATAAGGTTAATAGCCAAACCACAGAAATACATGTTGAAAGGAATATCCAGAGGACACAGAGTCATCCCTTCTTTTGAAATGAAGGTCTGTGGTCTAATTATATTAAATTGTTCAAGAGCCCTTTCAATCAACTTTTGAATGTCTCCAAGAATGGACAATCCACAAAATCTTTGGGTAACTTTTTCTAGTGTTTAACCACCTTATCGTGACTCAGCTCTTCCGACCTTCCAGCTTGTTTCCATCACCTTCGTTGTGCATGTCTAGGGAATCCAGCTCCATCTTTGTATACTCTAATTAGATGCAAACAAGAAACCTTATTCTTTCAAAGATGAACAAACCAAATTTTCTCACCCTCATCTCACACCTGCATCCCCCTTCCAAAGTCTTCATTCCATGGAGATCCCAAAATGGGACACAGTATTCCAGATGTGACTTCACAATTGCCAAATAGAGTGGAAGAATCATTACCTTGGACCTGATGGCTGCATTCTTGGTAATCCAATCTAATATGTCATCAGCCTTCTTTGATGCAAGGCTGCTCTACTGATATATGTTCAACACACTGTCCACAAGGAATCTTTTATGTAAAAGGAACCCAGGACCTTTTATGTAAAACTGCATTTCTCAGTTTATAAAGTAGTGAAAATAATTTCTGTTCTTTGCCGTAGATTTAGGAATGCTTAATGCAAACAAAATTTTGGAGAGTTCAGCAGGCATTTCTGTTGACTTTGTCCGTACTAAAGTTAGGTTTTGGGGTTTTTTCAGAAATATATTTCTGATAGGATGTGCTTAAGCAGGTTTGCAATGGATTAGCAAAAAACTGTCCCCTGACTCAAAACCTTAAGTTCTTGCAATCAGACAGTAGTGTTAAGTGTACCTTTCAAAAAAAATTCTATACTACTTGGTTTAAAAATGAAGATTTGGATTAAGTACTGTTTTGCTGATGGCTCAAATATAGCTTTTGTTCAAAATATTTTAATGCATTTCTTCTAATTAGGACTGTTCTACTCCTTTTATAAAATCATTCCTTTGTCAGGAAAAGAGAAAGAAAAAAACCCGAACAAACAGTTGACTATCAAAAGTTTATCTTTTTCCTTTTTGGCTTTCTAGTAGTAATGAAAATAAGTGGAAGTGCTTTATTTTCAACCAGACAACCAGGTAACATTTAATACTACAGCTCCAGTAATGAATTTCTGCCTGAAGAATTTACAATGGGACACAAAAGGAGGTGGCAATTGTGCTGGAATTAAAATGTTAGCATTCTTTTTCCAAATGTGGATTATCCTAAGTGTGGAGTCCAAACTATTAATGTTGTAGGAAGGGTCACTGACATTTGAAAATGAGATATATCAAAAATATTAGCAAAGTAGCCTAAGAAAAAGAGCCATATCTGATTGTCAGAACTATTTTTAACATTCTTTAATGGTTGTATAAAAACTATTATAAAAACATTCTTGACTTCTAAGAAATGTCCTGACCTACATTTCTATCTTTTTCAGGTTTCCTTTTGAATCTTTTAGAACTATATTGCCACCTACCATAATGATTACTTCCAAAATACAAAGTACTGCGTGATTAAGGATCTTTAAATGCATAGCATGTTGAGAGAGCTTCATAAAGAACGAGTGACCTGAAGAGATTTGCACTGCATCAAGCACTGCAACTGTTTGCTTTCTGAGGCATGCAGGTAAATTGAGTGTCAGTTCTTTTATACCAATAGACTTTAAAAATTGTTTTGCAAGCTGTTACTGTAAAAATCTTATACCACCTTCACAAAAAACATAAAGACACTCTTTTCAAACAGAACAAAAACCATAACACCAGTTCACATTTATTAATAGTAAGCTTCTGAAACAGTTTCTAGTTGTGTTTCCAGCCCTTCTGGGAGATTATCACAGTTAAAGAAGCAAAGAAGATGTTCTTTCCTGTTCTGCAGCTATTCAGGCATACTTTTACATATTGATCTCTGTTGTTCTTGACTTCAAACAAAGACAGGTCAGGTTCCCATGGTATGGAGAGGAGTTAGATGCTAAAATAAACCAGTAAAAGAAAAAGTGGAATTGTACCTGAATATCTGTTGTGAAACCAAACTGAATACATGCTGCCAGGGTTCCTCTTGATGTCAATATTAAGGCTTGTGAGAAGGTCAAATGCAATATGAGATTCTTCAGATGGAGTGGTAGCTATTTCTTGTTGACTTATGATTCTGTTACTGTCTTAATTGTAGTGTTAAAGATGTTCCCCAGGTTGTTTTGAGGAGGGCTATTTGAGGCAGCTGGTTATGAAGACTGACATTTTCTCTCATGCTAACAATGTTAACATTG
Organism: Rhadina sibilatrix; assembly: GCA_013400275.1. Lineage (NCBI taxonomy): Eukaryota > Metazoa > Chordata > Aves > Passeriformes > Phylloscopidae > Rhadina > Rhadina sibilatrix. The sequence goes on from VWYO01018823.1 coordinate 6,926, forward strand.
TGTCACCATTAATGCCAGTATAAAATTATCAGGTAAAATGTCCTGGTTTTTTGTGATTTCCATCTTGTACAGCCTAATAATTCCACCTATGTCAGGAGTACAGTCTGCAGATTTATCTAATAGGAAATTTCTTTTCACATTTTAAACCATCTGATCTAACACACAATTCAGATTTATACCAGTCATAGGGAAAAAACAGTAGGTAAATTCTTTGAGAAAATACAAAGGAAAAGTGAGAAATAGTGAGGAATGGTAAAACCTGCTAGATACACCTCTCTTTTTGTGATAAAATGACTACCTAAAGGGAGTAGTGTATATAATTTACCTTGACTTTTCTAAGGCTTTGACACCGTAATCTAGTAAAACTGAAGAAATAAAGATGGGATGGGTGGACTACAAGGTGCATGAAAAACTCATAGAATTCTCTTTGACTCTGCATTCAAAGGGCAGAGATCATGGGTTTGAAGTCTTATTTGGTAGTGAGCCGTGAAGGTCATGCTTGGGTAAGTACTGAAACTAACACCGTCTAATCTCTTCATCAACAGTTTGGAGTATGGGACAAAATACATCATCATTACATCTGTGGGGGACTGGCTAGTGTCCTAGGGGGAATGGCTAGTGTGCTGGATATCAGGGCTGCCATTCAGAGGAACCTCAAAAAGACGGAGGATTGGGTTAATGATGAAAGATCATGAATTCCAGCAAAGACAAATGTGAAATCTTTCTGCTTAGAGCATTCCCTGACATCGGTGCAGGTTAGTAACAGACTTTTGCAGAAAGGAACTGAGGGCCAAATGACAATTTAAAATTTAGTGCAAATAGATTGAGAGAACTGATAAGCCACCTCTCCTCAAGCCCCGGTAAGTTGCATTTGTAACACTGCCTCCAGGTTTCAGCTTCCCCATGCAATGTAGAGATTGACAAACCTGAAAAAGCCTAAAAGTAAACCATTAACGTGGTGAGGTCTCCAGACCAAATTATGTACAAGGAAAGGCTGAAGAAATTTGGTTTGTTTAATTTTTGAGAAGGAAAAGCTAGGAAAAAAATATTATTGCAGCCTTCCCCTACCTAACAAAGTTATTATGGAGAGAATAGAAGCTTACTCGGTTCAGGTTTTCACAGTGGAAGCAACAGGCTGCAACAAAAGAAATTCTTTTTATGTAGGGAAAAAAAAATCAGAGTGAGAGGAACAATAGCATATTCAGACATGTTGATTGTTCTTGGAAAATTAAAAAGTTCCTTTGGAAAAGTTCACAGGTACCTTGATCTAACTTGGAATCTATTTTTTGCTTTGATAAGGATGTTGAAATAAATCAGGTCATGCCTTTTAATCTTCATTTTCCATAGTTCTGTCATAAAACTGAATTATAAGAATAATATGCAGGATCCAAAACCAGGCAATTTATGTCAGACCAGAAACAGTATGGGTTTGGTTGTCATTTTTGTGTTGGCTTGGGTTTTTCAAAGCTATATGCTATATGACTGTTCTCTTATTCGTACAGAACTGGTGAGATGCAGAAGGGTAAGACAATTGCACTGCCTTTAAATTCCCAGCCCAGGTTGGCTCTACCATCAACAGAAACACTATTTTCTCGAAGAGTTGCTTTCCTTTTTTTTTTTTTTTTTTTTTTTATCTCCATCAGCTGGGACTACTCAGACTGTAATCTGTTTGTATCAGACTACATATCTGCCTCCATTAATTTAGATATGGTCCATATTATCCCCTGATTCACTTTTTGTTATTATCAGTTGTGTATGTCTTAGCTTTCTGCATGCACTTGTTAAGGAGGTTTCCTGCAAGGCCTTTCAAGTTTTCAAAACATTTTTAAACATTTTAAAACATTTTTAAAGGCAGATTCAATTTTTGACCTCTAGCTCAACTTCTCAAAACACCCTATCTTGCTCAGGTACTAGCTCTGATTTAATAGAGTAAAAGTACTTGCATAATTCCATGAAATAATAACAAATTTTCCTTACAGGTCTTCCAAATTTTCCTGCCATGACATGACTTTTCCATCAATGTCAAACTCCAATTGTCTTATGACCCTCTGTACAATATACTTCAGTAAGGTGCTGGTTCTTAGCCTTGAATTCCTCACTGGCTCATACTTCTTATTCATCTCAGTGTAAAGAAATACATGTTGTTAAAGTTGAAGTTTTTGAATGTGACATGCAAAGAAAGCACTAAATTTAGAAGCAAGCAACATTATTGTGAATACTATGCACAGTCACACGTGTGAGGTGATTTTTGAGCTGCTTCTTTCCCTTTGTGCTGCTTCAAAAGTAACCTGGTGCATAATTTTACCTATGAAGATTATCATGCCCATTATCTTAAGCAACCACTTATTGAATCCATTGATAGAAAAAGCAAAGTTCAACATTTTTCAAAAAAAAAAAAAAAAAGGAAAAAAAAAGAGAAAATAAATCAAAAAAAACTATATGTATTTTGATGTGATATTCTCAGACAACTGCATTTTTCAATCAGCAAATACAACTCAGACCTAAAATGCAGCAAGTCAAGTTACCATCAGGCCAACAGATATTTCTGAATAACTGTGGGGTAAACCCAGTAAAGATTATAAGAGTTGTTAGAGTACCAATTACTCACGAAAGCTAGGAGCCACAGAGAAATAAGCAATAAATTGATAAATTATTTAAGGGCATTAAGGCTTAACAGTTAAAGTTAATGACAATTTATATTCCAACACAGAGTTGAATCTAACAGGGGCCAAGTCCTATAAAATTTCCTATGCACAAGGAATTAGTGCACGTGTAGAGAGAAAATGATCCGTCTTCAGGTACTTACATCTGTATTTGATGTTGCCACACTTGAAGACCTTAAGAAGAAAATGAGTAGTAGAAAAGCTTCTTTTTAGGGACCTTAGCTAGATGAGAATTTTACCCCAAAATATATAAAAGTGACTTGAATGAGACAATGCATGAGAGGAAGGACTTATCAAGAGCTTTTAGCCTTGGGATTGGAGATCTATATTACGATTTCATATGCCTTTATTTCTTATGGCAAAAAAAAAAGAATATTTAAAGTCTGGAAATACAAAATACCCTACATTTTTTGGTCTCAAGAAACTGTGCTAAACCATCACAGGAGACATAAATTTCTCTAAGTTTGTTACAAATCACCCAAGAAATAATATTATATCTTTGGGGCTTCTTTGCTTGTTTGTTTGCTTACATGCTTTCATTTTTATTTTTGTTTCAGTTGGAGGGAGAGAGGCTGTAAGAAGGAATAAAAAGAGAAATAATATTTTCTTTTCCTAGTAGCTTAAAAGCTGTCACGATGCACTTGCCCACGAACTACCCCCCAGCAAATGGAGGTAATCTGAAAACACTAAAGGAGACAATATGTTTCTTGTTATAGAAATTTCTTCAGGGAAAAGAGAAATATAAATTATTCAGAAAGTTCCGAAGGTTTGGAACAAGTTGTTTATGAAAACCGCATGACCATGAGACCACAAATGTGAGTGCAGCAATTCTCAAACACTATTTGTGCTATAATAAGTGAAAGGTCTACATTGAATGATGGTTGACTGAACAGATAAGTGGTTGAGGCCATCTGTCAAGGTAAAAATGTGTAAAGCCATATTTTCTTCATACTTAAGGAGAAATCATTTCAGTTGAAAGAGGAAGTATTTTGCAATATATTTTTCTTTTTTTGTGATTATAAAGATTTAATGTCAAATATACCCCATCTGCTATAACAATGAAGTGAAAATTTTCTCTGAGAAAGCATAAAAATTAGTTTGCTAAATTTAGTAGTTATGCATAAAAAAGTTCATGTTGTGCTTTAGCCAAGTAAAAAATATGAACTTTTATGTAAGTTCCCTGAATATTGTACTTATTGTCAAAGATGCTAAATCTATGATGCATTCATTAATAGGTATTCTATCTTCCTTCACATTTCATCCAAAATTATTTCCCACTTATTCACAATATATATTAAAATCTTCTGGATACTTGAGAAGCAAGCAGAGGTTCTTGAATCATCTGCATGAAGGTTGCCTTGATTCTGAGAATAGTTTTGACTCATAGTTATTTTAAGCATTGTCTAATTTTTATTCATTTAATATGATGGTTTGAGGTCTCATTTGTCTGTGGAAGAAAATTGTGTAAATAATGAGATCCTTTTCTTGGGTGCAGACTATGAGCTTAATGAATTCTATATACCATACACTATATGCTATTTCTACACACTAATGTAATATGAATGGGCAGCATGCAACTCTTTAGTGGAAAACCAGTGGTATGGGTATAATATATGTTTGTTGAAAAATAGCAGTCAATAGTATAAAGCAACTTTTTATTAAAAAAAGTTAATGTTTGCAGCAAACATTACTAAGTTTAGGGAATCAAAAAAAACAATAACTTGTCACTTCCAGAGAGAGTTGTAATATAATAAATTGTCAAGAAAAAGTGAAGCTCGATCATCACTGTTGTCTGCCAAGGACATACTTTATCAATGTCACTACTATAATCACAAAGTGACTAAAGAAATTATATTCACACTTGTTCCTAAAAAGCTTGTATGTGATGGCAAATAATGGAAGCTTCTCTTGAGGGCTGTCTAACAAATTATCCAGAAAGTATTCTAAAAGATGATTTTAAATCAAAGATGCCATATTAGAATAATGCAAACATTCTTCCCTCTTTACCTTTGTGTACTTCATAACACTGTTCTAAGAAACAAGCTTTTGGGTTGTGTTTAGAAGATAAATCTAAGTATGTATATGTTCTACACCTTCTGTTTTTCCCCAGTATTTTTTTTTCATAATATATGTCTCTAACAAAACTCTAGCTAACTAAAATAAGATAGACCAAATTAAACTTTAAAAAGTAGCCCAAAAATCAGAAAAAATTTGTATTTTTTAAATTTGGACTACATATATAGTAATGTTTCAATAAAAAGAATGTGGAATTTTCTTTCAACATTTTTTGTCATAGATTTAGATTCTGAATAAGAGTTAAGAAGTGCAAAATAATATTCATAGTCTTTTGAATGTAATAGTTCAAAAATTTTCTTTCAGCTATTATTAGATAGCTGCAGACTGAGTCACAAGTATGTTATATTTACTTCAACGTTCCAGTCCTATCTTTATCTCAGAACAATGCCTGATGGCATATTGCATTAGCAGTTAAATGGCTTAAATGGAAGTTTTGATTCAAGATTCTCTAAAAATATAAATTATTTTAAATACATATTTATAATACGTATTTAAACCATATTAACATAATAAATTCTATATCTCTTACATCTCAAAACACAGATTAAATAGTTCATCAGACTAATTTCTCTATACATGCAAAATTGTTATAGTGCGAAGGGATGGTGAAAGTAGTTTATAGTTGAAGAGAAAGCACAATCCCAAAAATATTCTATAGCACTCAATATAAGCAGTAAGATAGCTAGTACATCTCTGGGACCATAAAACAATTTTATAGACTTTCCTTTTTTTAGATTCTGTCATATTTGTTCATCAGTAGTTGATTTCTTGGATATTCTAAGATATTTCAAATGGTAGTAAACACCTGTGTTGAGGCCAAATCTTCTTCTGAGGTGCTGAGCTGACATGATTTTTCACTTCCATCAGCTGTCTTGGCCAGCTACTCCAGTGACTAAAGTAGATACTCAAATACCTAGCTCCCGCAGAAACACTCAGATTTAGGCCCGAAGACAGATGGAGAACTGGCAAGATAATTAACAGTGCCTAAGGTGTGTCTTGTATTGTTCAAATAGAATACGTTTCATGATCTAAACAAGATCATATCTGTTTTTTGGGTATTTTTTAGATTTTTTGTATTAGAAATAGTTATCCAGTCATCAGCTCATATGGAAAAACATGAGACAATAGATATGAGAAAAGAGAATAAATGAGAGAAGGAAAAATACTGCTTAAATGATCTTTCCATTTCCATTTTTCCCTTCATTAATATCATCATAGAAATTCTAATTGTTTTGTATCCACAGTGATTTTGTCAACTCAGTGTTTTGAGTAAACTTTATAGAAATTGTTTCTCAAGTATTACTGCTACATTGCCTAGAGGGCAAAACGAACACTAAATAAAGCATGCTTTTTTTAATTCCCCCTCAATAAAAGTCTGCCAGGAGGGCTGTAATGTTTGGTATTTTGATGCTTGGGTCAGCATAAGAGTAGTAAGCATTATAATACTTTTTCCTTTAGAAATGTCTCTACTAAAACAGCTATTACTATGGAAAACTATGCCAATGGAAAACAGTTTGATGTAGTTGTCTGCAGGAGGGTATCTAGTGTTAGTTGAGATTCCTTAGAGTGTCCCTCTAACTTTTTTTTTTTTTTTTCCTTATTTGGAGGTTCATGCTTCTCCAATTGGTCCTTTGTTACATCACTGTTTGAATGTCTAGGCCTATAATGTTACTGTTGGTCAGGTAAGACAATGAAACCTCTTACTTGTCTGAATCTGTTCTAAAAAAGTTAATAAAACATCCCTGGTCTCAGTAAGTATTTCTCTTCATTACTTGTCATGAGCTTCACTTACCAGAATTGTTGGGATATTTATTAATAGTATGGCAGTTTTAAGGTCATCTTGAAACAAATTTGTATTTTAGTGTGCATTATGGAAACTATGGTAACTTTATGAGTTTGAATACCATAATTCAATACAAGAGATACAATCTAGTCGGTTTGTAATAGATGCAGACTGCTATAAGCAATAACTGAAAGATCTCAGGAAAAAAACAGCTGGAAAAATATTCACAGGTCAAATCAGGGTGGAAATCGTATGGCACTGATTTTCAGCAAGTGCTCTAAGATCATGGCTTTCAGTCTAGCAGACTTACTAAGGTGGCTGCAACACACTTTAATTACGTGATTGATATGATCTTCAAAAGAAGTATCAGAATTTGGAATGACTCCAGGGTCATAACCATTATACAAGAGATAAAGAGAACAAAATAAACCTCTGCAGATTACACCTGAGGCCTTTTTCATTAGTAAGCTAATCAATACCAGCTTGCAGAATCAGCACAGGAACAAAAACACAAAAATCTTCACTTGCCCTAGAGAGAGGAGGATCCTGCAAAAGTCAGGGCTTGGGAAATAAAATGATAACATTGTAAATGGAAAAAAAACCCCAAACCCTCACATCAAAGTATTCTTTTCTAAAATCTGATTTCATTTTGTTCTGTCCATTACTCCTCGTATTGCTTTCCAATTCTACCTTGCCCCAGCACTAAAGAGGAAATTTCCCCTCTGGAAGGTTTTTATCTTTTATGAACAACATCAGAACTCCTTCTGGTATTTTTCCTCTGAGGGTAAGAAGTATATAAACCAAAGATCATTTTGTTTTCCACTCTGACTGTATTACTGCACTTGAGGGGAAATTTGTCTTTATAAAAGGGTTTATGACATTTCAGTGCAATGCAGTATGGTAACACTTGATAACTTTCATTTGGTTTTATTGCTCTTCCTTTTGCATCAGATTTATGTGTTCTTCATGGAGTTATGAAAATACAGGAAAACATAATTTTTATCCCTGAATATTCTTTTCCAAAATATAACTGAAAAATGTGAAATTTCAAAAATCTTATTATTTTTTTCTATCTATATTTCTTAGTCCAGGATTCTTCCTTTTAATTCCATTCTTTTCTGAGACCTGTTATTACAATAAGAGCTTTCTACATTGAAAGCTAAGGTATATGCTAAGACTAAAGAAACTATTGTAGGCATAAAAGATACTATTCTAAGATAATAGTGAACTACAGTTTTGTTTTCAAAGACTAAACAAGTTTTACAACATTTGTCCACGAAGCTTATGTAGATGGAAAATCACTTGATGGGAAGACTTTTAAAATAATTTTTTTTTTTTTGCATAAACTACTAAATTCTTATTGTTTTATTTTTATTGCCCTATTTTTATTGGAATATCTGTCATTATTATATGTCAGTAAACCGCAAACAGCTTTTAGTACTTAAAGCTTTCCTTAATTATGTCTTGGAATACTGTATTTTTATTGCTGGAATATAATGCACATATTTGCACTCAAGAGGCCTTGTGCAGTACTTACAAATGTCATCAAAATGCAGATTAAGATTCTAAAATATTAAAGACTTTTTGGATACAAATCACTGCTGGTTTAGATTAAAATAATATTGTAACATATCTGAATGAGTGACTGTGTTAAACATTACTCTTACTTAATTGCAGTGAATGTATGTCTCGCTCTTCTCCACTGAATCTAGAAGTATTTTTTTGGTATTGCATCCTAGTTTTACATGTCTATTTAAAATATATTCTTACAACAAAAGACAGGTTTTTCTCCATCTTTCAGGTTTATCATCCTATACCACTGCTGTAATTTCTTCCCTGGCAGAAATGATAAAAACATTTAAAAGATATTTCTCAGTGGCTTTCATTATGATAACCACAACCATCTGTATGAGTAGGAAATCCCAGAGTGCATAATATCAAGCAACGTCTCAAGGTGAGATTCACCAATCTGGAAACACCGTAGATTGAGTTACACTCATAAATGAGCTTGAAGACCTGCAGGCAGTTTTGACTGCTATCTCTAGACAGTAATTGAGATACTACAGTGATGGGGCTCATGCTAGAATGGAAAGGGAAGTTTTGGGTTTTCTCTTTAGCTTATGATTATTGCTTCATTTAAATAATTTATTTTGCATAAAGTATACTCTTTTATTGCAAAACAAAATGAAATCAACCAAACAACCAGGGAAGAATACTCTACAGGTCTAGAAATTATGCTAGCAAACAGAAGCAGTATTCTGAAACAGAGATGTCCACTCAATTCTGAGATTAAGAATTACTGATGTAAATATTACAAGTGTTTCTGGTGAAAGTTCCTTTGAGACCTTCTACATTATTTTTTGTTGCAAAATATATTGTTACTGGGTTTTTTTTTCTGCAGGCATCATCTTGGCAGTCTAGCATTTACACCACACTGGGACAACAGATTGTCATGCAGTATGGATTGTGTCGTTGCTAAACACTAATTTCCCACAGCTTAAAGAGAACAAAGCTGGGCTTAGTGACAAGATTTGTTCAATTTTTTATTCTTTAGCTAGAGCACAGCTAATATTGATCTTATATTTTTCAAAATATCTTTTTAAATAGAGTTTCCTGTTTCCTAGCTTTAGAGCTTGGGGACATTATTTAAGGGAAACTGTGTAGGCTCAGGCTTTCATAGTCATTCTGATTGCCTTGAAAAAATAGGTTTCAAAACTATGTAGAAAGTACTACAGAAAGATTAAAAATTCTGTCCCCTAAAAAGATTTTTAGGAGAAGAGTTTCATTAGTATGAAAAACATGCCCATCAGAGGAAAATAGCCAAAAAAAGTTAGGTCATGCCTTGAGTAACTCCAAGGATAGTTGAGAAACATTTTTCCTTCCCAGTGCAATTTGTAATAACTGAGAGAATTAGTCAGTGAATAAGACATCCAGAAATGGAAATTCTAATGATTTAAAAGAATGTAATTTTAGAAGAATATTCAGTGCTATTGTTAACAGAAGTATTTTTAGGTCCAAGCTCTGCTTGCCCTTGTCTCCTGTTGATTTAATATGAATGCAGTGTTGGACCTTAAGCTGATTTCAATCCAGATGTAAAAGACACATTATTTTCTTTTTCTAGACTTTTTCCACTAGGAATTCTTTTCTATAGTTCTCATCTTAAAAAAAA
>VWYO01018823.1:16621-27352 GCA_013400275.1 Rhadina sibilatrix
TGTTTTTTTATAAGTCATCAAATAAAAAAAAAAAAAAAAAAAAAAAAGACAGTGACTACCATCTGTCACTCAGAGTACTCTCAGTCATCAACTGCGCAAGGAGTTAATGGTGAATTATTAGATCAGCCTTTGAGAAGTGTAACTAAAAGGCTGTACATAAGATGTTTTAGCAGTGGAGATGTCATCCCATGAAATACTGTTTTGGCATAATTTGGATGAAAATGAAAACACACAAAAATAATTATACTAATCACTTTAACTTACAGAAACTCTTTGTTTAGTTTTTTAATAAACTCTTTCACCAACATGACAAGAGACTCTTTACCTTTACATTTTGCTTCTTTCTCTAATATTGACAGCCCAAATATAGACAGTTTTAACTATGTGAGCTAGCATGAGAATGCTTTCAATTTCAAGAATATATCTTTCACTTTATCTGTGAAAAGAGTCATTTGGATTTTCATAACTAAAGATCCAGTTTGAGAGTATTATTCTGCTCCTGCAAATACGCCTGTGATCTTTCATGGACAATAAATATATTTTAAAGATAAGCAGGTTATTTTAAAATAATTTATTCCAAATTATATCTTTTTTGGTTTGTTTTGGTTTTTGTTGATTGTATTTGTTTGTTTGTTTAATTTATTTGAAAAATCCCTAATGAAAACACTTATAAAATGGGTATATATACACAAATATTAATAGTTTAATTGAGAGGAAAGGGTATAAGAGATACAGTTAAAATATAATCAACTAAAATAAATTTGCAATCTAAAAATGTTCAAGTAACTTCTCATGAAATAATCAGTCTATTATTTAGATCAGCCCAAAGAAGGGCAGGGGTTTACATCCACAACGTTGACAAAAATATACTCAACATATTTTCCTTGCAAAGGATCAGCTATGGGGTTTTTTACAGGAAAAACAAACATCCAGAATCAAACAGGTTCTTAGCCTTGATATTGCCTTTGTTAGTTCTAACAATGTTGCTTGTATAAAGCACTGCATGGTCCAATCCTGTTGCTACTGACATAAACAGAAGGTAACCCACTGACCACAAAGAAGTTAGGATTTAGGTGGTTATGTTAGTTAGAGACATGCTCCTATCAATGAACACATGCTAAATTATGAAAGTTAAAACAAAAACAACAACAAAAAAAAAAGTGCAATGTGTTACACTGCATATTCTCTTTGGAAAGTTTAAACCATATGCTAAGCTGTGGAAAATGTTCTTAGAGAAGTAACATTCAGCTATTTTGCATATTCCAGGGGGTGCAGTGCTGGCAGACTCCAAATTGCCTCTAGCCCTGTCATATGTTAAACAAGCTTATAGGCTGGTTTATGCTTTTAGGTGCTATAGGCATGATTCTGATCCTATTTGTAATTTTTTTTCTTGATACAGTTCCACTATCTGCAATGGAATTACTATTCATTTTGTGTGTATAAGAAAGGATATTCAGCCCTTATATTTAATCTAACTTTTTCTTTTACCTGAAGACGTATGCATTTTGCCATGTATTTGAAACCCAACTTCACAATTTATGTAAAAGTTTTACATGCCTTAGGCTAACCCTGTAATGTTTTCTCCCATTCATATCAGTTAATACAGATCCCAACATGTTACCTCTCTTGTTCGCATCAATTTTTCATTTATTTTGAAAAAGTGTTAGAAAAAGAAAATGCAAACTTCTTGTTTAAAGGGAAGTTGTGTATTTTTGTCAGAGCAGATGATTGCACATTGCTTCATTTTCTGAGATGGTGGGTCATCTCTATTCATCACTGTCAGTACATATAATTCTTCTTACTCTTTTTGTAATTTTTAATAACATTGTCATCTCAGTAGATCCATAGTTCCTTTATACTGAGATACAGGGTGCATGTTTCAAGATAGCACCCTGATGAAGAGCTCATTTAGTAATTTCAGGACTATGAATTTGCATTTTTGTTCATTATCACACTAACATTTTGATTAAGAACAAATGCATACACTTATGCTCATATCCACAATAAAGACACACTCTTATCAGATTCAGAGCTAGTGAATTGTTGAGCAAAACCATTTCAATCCAAGCTGACCATACATCACGTTTAGCCAGTGGGCACTTCCATGCAGCTCAAATTGATAGCATTTACATACAACGGCAAGGTCTTTGTACTTAATTGCCAACCAATCTGATGTATCATCATGGTTTCAGTTTGGTATTCATATTGGTAGTGTGTAATTAGGTAGATACTTCCCACCAAAGGTACTTGGTAATAGAGGATATTTTTGTCTGATTCTAACTGTAACTTTTCTATTTTTGTGATATTCAATGTACAGGATGATTATTGCTCTCTGTATATGGTTTATGCATAATAACTAGGATGTGCAGGCCACCTGCTTGCATTAACAAATCCTTTCCCTTCACTTCAGGGTTACAGAAGGAAGAAAAAAATTTTCTTTTGTCCTTCAAATCTCCAATTACAATAGCAGATTATTTTTAAAAGTCATAAAACATCGATGTATGCCTTTATAATTGCTTACCATTTTCTGCATTTATTAGCCATTATTATTGTGCCAGTAAACTATACCTTTGGTACCTTTCCTTTTAGCAATTACATGGTAAACTATTTCCATGCATCTGCAAATCAGGTTATGTTCTACTTTGATTGATTATGCCAAAATTATTATGTACATGTCAACACTTCCTGTGAAAAATGAAGCGGGGACCAATCAGATCAAGATCATTCTGTTTCATTTCAGTGTAAAATCAGTTAGCACTCAAATGGATGTTTTCAGGTCCTCCTGACCTTCATGATGCCCACATGGCCCATAAACCTCCATACACATTTTTAAGACATAAACATTATTTATCTTACTGGACTAATTTCATGTACTGGGAAAATATGATATTAATTATGTCATTTTTAGGCAGGTGAGAACCTGAAGTGTTAGAGACATTTAATAATGTCCTTTTTTTTCCTTTTTTTTTTTTTTATGAGGCTGCATGTCCTCTACTCTGTTTCTCTGTAAAACCATGTTTATCCCTCAGTGCTTGCATGCCTCCCTGATACAAATTTCTCCAGCAATCGGCTTCCTATTTCAGAATACTGTAATACTGAGGTTTTGCAGATATTAACACCCTTTGATTTATAAATAGCAATGAATGTGGTTTTATAATACACATTCTTACATGTAAATTAATCAGCTGATTTGTTATTTTCTCTTGGAGAGTTGATTAGAGGTGTAAGATTTTTTCTGTGAAACAAATTCTGGTACTAATCTAGTCATGTGGGTGTCTTAACTTCAACTTCAACCAGGGGTATTTCTTCTATTGCTTGTATACTCTCCATCCAGGAGAATTAAATTAATTCAGGTAATATATCTGGGTGTTGAAGCCCAAATTTCAATTTAAAAACTGCTGCCAAATCACCATAATAATCAAAGCCACTTAAAACAGCAATCTGCAAGCCAGCATGGTGACTCTGAAGATTATTACTCCAGTCTGTTAGACAATCTGTTCATGAAGACTTTGGTTTAAGCCCTGGTATCACTCATTTGTCTGCACTTTGCTCTTGATTCTGAGCCACAAGTTCCTAACTGTTACTCCAGAGGGGAATGTGGAAGATTTGAAAATAGTTTTATAAGTGCTTTTACTGAAAAAACAAACAAACAAACAAATAAATAAACACCAAAAGAAAAGAAAAAATTAGTACATTTCTTGGACATAATATAATCATGGAAAAAAGCCACATAATTTATTTGATGATTAAAGAAAATTAACTTTTAAAAAAAACTTTACTCTTCTTTAATTATTTTTCCCCCAGTGCATTGTAAAGCTTGTGTAAGTTAGACTTAGTTTACTTATATCAGTCATAGGAGCTTTTTCTTTTTTCAAATATAGTTAGTCCAAAGTTGTAGAGAGAAAAAAAATCTACAGAATGAAAACCAAATATTTTTTCTTCAAATCTCTAGGTCACAATACTCCGTCCAAATTGTTATCAAGTATGATTAATTTCTCTATCAAAAGAGATTCCTAGACTGATTTTTGCAGTACTCCATAGAACAGAAGCCGTTTAGCAAGGTATAAGGATTCGCTGAGAAAGTTATTGGCTCTGTATGTGATCCATGTATATTTACCAGTTTTTCTACAACATATGTAGAACATATACATATACATACAAATTGTAACTCATGCATTTGCACACATAACAAAATGCACAGCCTTACCCCAGAATAGCTTTGCAGACCATATGCCATGGATGCTGAGACCTGGCACAGCCTCTGAACTCCTGGGTTTAGTGTTTGGACAGCAAGTTAAAGTTTCCTCTCACTCACTTCCAACATTTAGCACTCTTCGCCAACAGAACTAGAAGAAATGTCATCCTTATGCCTGTCTGCCATTTTTTATTTCCTTTTCTCTTAAATACCCTGCATCAGGCAAAGCACAGAAAAAGAAGTTTGGTGTAGCTTGTAGGAAACAGTTATTTATGCAGAACACAGTCAAGCACTGTCAAGTGTAACCTAGAATGATACGATCTCCAGTCAGTTTTGGAAGACTGTTTCTGTTACCTGACCTATCTATTTGAATGAAAATCTATACCATATTTCAGTCCGTTTCTTTATTACAACACTGGTTTATCTCCTTACTTAGAAATAGTTTTCTTATTACTTAGTCAAAGAGTTAAAAATTAACTGTTGTCAGTGTCAAGTATTACCACAAATTCTTGTCTAAGAGGAGGGCACTCATAGCAGGAAAATCAGAGTGAGCCTAGGGAGGATCCTATGCCTCTGATACCCTGAAAATGCACCTCAAAAACTTAATAGCACACTCCTGGTCAAAGCAGGGATATGACATCCCATCATATAGGCTTTCTCTTCTCAAATAGACACAGACTTTTAGCTTCATCTCTCATTAGCCATTCCTTCACTACAGTACCACAAAGCTAACTTTTAATTTGATAGCACTTTATTTTTTTCCTTTTGAATACTTTGTGACCTGACAGCTACCAGCATGATTTTCACAGGTTCAATGGCTACGTTGACATCAGAAAATTCCTGAGGGTGTGGCCAACTGGTACAGAATAACCCCTGTCAGTATCTTTGTTCCCTTATTTTCCAAAACAGGATGGACAATTGTAATTACAAACTATCTTTTGTGAGTTCTCAATGGCCTCTGTAAACTCCCAAACCTTGCTCAAGAATTGCTTGGAAGACTAAATTTTGACTTTGGCAACAAACATATCAAAGGATCATTTTTACAGTTATGTGTAGTAGGGGTGTACTTTTATTCTGTACCCAGGAACATTCTCTGGCACTATTAAACTGAATAGTATTTTTTATTATTTTAGCAAGAAACTTTTAAAAATAAATATACATAAAATCAGTCAGTTACATTATTTGGCTCAAAAATTACTGGTTTGCTTTATTCCATTCTAAGATTGTGGCTTTTCCATCATTTTAACTACTTAAGAGATTGCAAACTATCCTCAAGGTTCCAGCATCTGTTTCCTGTGATCTTTGACAGTATTTAGAAGTTGACAGGTTGCCTGCAGTTTTTAGATGTAGTATTGTTTCTCTTGAGCGATGAAGATGTGAGAGCGTTCCTTACTGACAGGTCTCAGCACATACCCCACAGGTAGCTTACTCCCATTATATAAACTAGTTCTGAGAACACTCCTTTATTTTTCTCCCCCATCTAAAGAATGAAAGTTAATACCACAAAAAGGTTTTGATGCTCTCGATTTCAGATCCAGTTTCAGGCATGGATGTTTCCATGAGGCTTTAAGAGCATGGTAAATCAAAGCCAGTCTCCCTGCTAGTCACTTGACAGCTGATAGTGTAGATGTTTGGTAACCAGATACTGTTAAGAATGCAGAAGAAAACAGGACATTGAGAGGCTAAATATATGGAGAAACAAACCCAAAACTTAATCCAAAACAACAACAGGTCCTGTTGCTGCAAAAAGTGTATTTCATGAGCTCTGAAAACAGTTCACTAGGAATTTGGACTAAACAACTGACAGCTGAAGAAGTCCAAGTTCAAGAACAGCTCTGAAAAATTCAAGATGTTAGGAAGCAGATGTAAACTAAAAATAAAACCAGTTAGAGCCAAGACAGATCCATGTTTGTGGCACTGCAAAAAACAGGCAGTTGTTGCATTCGCCCTACAGCAGTGTCCTGATAATGACACTGGATACCTGCCAGTCGCTAATTATCCTAACATTAGGAACCTGAAATTGCTGCTTTCTTCAACCTAATGTCTTAGATTTAGCTCAAAGGCTCGAGTGGACCACCTTATCAGAATGACATAAATCTGATAATAGTGTGCATTGACATCTCAGTGGCCTAAAAGACTCCTGGGGCACTAGGAAGAGCTTTTTTCTTAGGAAGATATGAGGAGTCCATTTCATTACGACTTGTACGCTTCAATGCACAGAAATTGGTGTTCGGACATGGTTTGTATTTTTATGTTTCTGTTACATTCTAAAGCAAAGGAAATATGAAGATCGCTAAAGTAAACTAAGCAAAAAAGAAGAGAAGAAATATACTTTGCATGAGTGTGTGTTTATGTATGTCTGTGCCGAGAGATGAAGGGATGTAGTAGCTTAAAAGAACATGTACACAGTCATTACATATTCCTTGTTTCACATGTATGTATTAGTTTCTGTTATTGAAGTCAAATAGCCCTCTGTGTTCAGATAATAATATATAAATATCTTATATATACGTAAGAAATATTCTCAGCCTTGATGAGTTTATAAAGTGAACAGTCATATCTAGAGAAATATAATTTATTCTAAAAATATATCTGATCCTCACTGTTAAAGTATTAATTCAAAGTTGTGAAAATATTTTTCAAGTGAAAATCTGGGAAAACATGATCACTTTGCTCAATACAATCAACTGTATGCTTATGAAAAAACACTGATATCATACAAACTGTTTCAGAATTAAGTTAATACATAGTTTACAAGATTAGTTGTTTTGCTGGTTTTATTAATTATATTGGTTAGAAATATTGCTTCATGTCAATAATTTTTAAGCTGTACATCTAAGGTTTATTCCAATCACATAAATTTCTCAGAATTTCAGCTGTTAAGGCAAGAAGCCTTAAGCCTGATTTAACATTGTGCTGCTAACATTTGTAATAAGTTTTTTCCTTGTATTTATTTAAACTATTAAGCACATATGCACAGGAATTGCTCTTGTTAGTGTGATGCCTCAGGATTTTAGCTTTTATGTTTTTTAAATCCTGTACTGCATTAGTGTATAACTCCAGACTCTATATATAGTGTTAGTTAACTGTTTTCACATTTCGGTCAGACAAAACAATCCTTTTAGGCCTGAGATCCAAGGACATCCTACTGCCTCAGACCCCAAAAAGTATAAACAAAAGTGAATTGGGGGGCAGAAAACTGGGGGTATATGACTTCATAATCTGAAGCTGTAATTGGAGGATTAATCCCTGATATGTAAATTAACCAAACTTATATCTATCTGAAAAACTTGTTACTTTCATCCAAGAGGGGTGTAGCCCCTCTTGGAGGCTTTCAACTGCCCAAGGTGTACCTATTGAAGGCCTTTAATAAATACCTACTTTTAATCTTGTCTAGCCTCTGTTCTAGGTAGCCACTCCAAGACATTAAGTGAATATCATCAATGTTTCCTTTGTTTCCATAAGATAGTGAATACTACCAACAAGAGTGAAGACATTTCTTACTGTAAAAAACCCTTTTGTTCAATATTTTGTTTTGTAAATGTATTGCTTTGAGAGGTACAGCTGTAACAGGGTAAGATTACCTAGCAGGTAATACTTAGCTGACTGGTACAAGTAGGTGTGCAGACAGCCTGAAGAACTTAGTCCTAGTTTGTTCTTCCTTGAAGATATTATATAAGAAATGTTTTGGAACTATTTTCGGGTAAGCACAGCATGCTTTTGAAGATGTTTTCTTCTAAAAAAATACAAAAGCGTCACACACTTGAAATACTTTTGTGTGAGAGTATCTGCTGTGATAAGTGGACTGAGGGCTTTTAGTGCAGAAAATCCTAAAACACTGCTGTTTGTTAAAAATGTCTATAATTCAACACAAACTGGATAGAATTTTTGAGCTGTAAACTTCACCTTTAGATGGATCATTTGCTGTATTTTAAACTTATTGTAGGATAGATAAATTCAAAATAGCTTCTTATTTATCACAATCCTGTCATTGTGAAATTAACATAAATAAATAAATGAAAAGGAATAATAGCATCATAGTGTGGCATCCACATTTTTTCCTTAAACACTCTCCTGTAAAAAGCTAGTTCCTCTTGGTAATAATAATAATTATAACTACAGAATAGCCCCAGAATATTTCTCCATGCTCAAATTCCATTATAGAGAGGAGCACACATGGTAAGAGCTTGCTTTGATGGATTTGAGAACAAAAAGACAACATATTATCAACAGTTCCCAGAATACAATAGTTTTTTCCCCATTGAGATAATACTTGCAACTCACAGAAATGGAAACAGGAATGTTTACATTCATATACCTTGAACAATTCAAGATATTTCTTCTTTATCTTAGTTACTTTCCTAAATAAACCAGCTGTTATTATTACCAATCCATCACAAAAAATTATGCAGAATCTTAGTATCATGTTGCAAAATGTATTTGCAGGACACTGTCCTTACAATCCAAAAAGGGAAGCAACTGATACTTTTTCCCAGAATAATTTGCTATACAAGGAATTGCTTATACAGAGATAATGCCTATAGAGTTGGCCTTAGTTCTTCATATCCAGACACTTGAGCTAAATCTTCCTTCAGAAGAGGACAAATGAAGAAGATTATGTCTGGTATTGCTTCCTTTTGAACACCAATAGTAACACTATTAATCTCTTTTTAATTATAGCAAGAACAAAGTCAAAGGAATGAGACATGCCCTTCTCTTTTTCCTTCTTGTTCTTTGAATTGAGAGCATGGTCATAATTCACATTCCTGAATTTTAAAGAAGAATAATGTCCTGTGTATGGTATACAAATTTACTTTCTATTTTTCTGCATTGTTTCTTAATGGTCAGTCTCAACATTACTTTATGTTTGTTTACATACAAAACAAAACAAAACTACAAAACAAAAACAGCAAAAAACCCCCACTTTTTCTCATGAGAATAATTTACAATAACATAATAGTAAACATTGGCTGCACTCTTGAACCATATGGGGCACAGATTTTAGATGTCCAATTGTAAATGCTGTATGTAGAACTGACTGGTGTGTTACAGCACTGCTGACTACACCGTAAATCATCAAGCAGACATGATGTTCAAATATCTTGAAAAAGATTTTCACTGCCAGTGTAGGCTCTTTCTAATGTGATTTGTTTGGTCTTAACAGCTTTCTTAAAGAAAAAAAAAAAAAAACAAACACAAAAAACAACAACAACAAAAATCTCTCTGTTATTATTAAAACAGAAATAGGCAAACAAAACCTAGTAATGTTCAAAGCTAAATGTGAATTAATACTGACACCCAGTGGTCAGGCAAAATTGCTGTTAATTGCTCTAATACTCCCCATGGAGGGTGCTGAGATTTGCTAGTTAGAGGATGAGGTTTTCAATGTATTTAGTCATCATTATCTCAAGGCCAGTCTGTTGCTAATTTTGACAACATGGCATTAATTAGACCTAAGGTCGTTGAGTGCTGTGTTCAGTGCTTGTTTCTTGATATTGTTTACTTTTGCTGACATTCCAGATAGTAATCATATCAATAGACCATAACAGCCAGTATTAGAGATTACAAAACAGACTCCAAAATGAATAAAAACATTTATACCCCAGAGTATGTCAAATGCCTTACAATAAAAGGAGTAGCATAAAAATTGAATTTCTTTAATCTTTTCTATAACACTCATTTCAGTAGACTGCTGTCCAAAGCAAGAAGTTTCCAATATGTGAAAAATCATTTAGTCTTGAATTAGATAAAATCCAACAATTTATTTATAATTTCAGTGCAATGAAATTCCAAGGAAATCTCTATAAAGGGTGTTTCTGAACTGATTTATATTCTGAGATGTGTTCTAAGATGAGCACTGATTTCACTGTGAGGATCCCAGTGTGTCTTGCTGCAGCTAGAGTTAATGCTTCCAGACACTGCTGTCACAGCTGCAGCAAGTGGCTCTTCCCTGGCCTGACTTACTGTACAGACTGAGACCTTGGAATATTAAATGCTCACTTTGGCAAAAGTTGTAGTATGAATCTATGAAATGATAGATTCATAGATAGAATGAAAGTGAAGATGACAGAACTACTGAGTCTTTAGGCATCCCAACCAGAGTCCAGAGAAGATATGAGACTTATTTCCTAAAGTCTGGAAAACTCATCAAAATCAGCATGTTTTGGAAAAAAAATCCCCATTTGTGACTCAGTTAGCTATCCCTTTTGTGAACATATGCATGTAAAATAGAAGTGTGTCTTTTTTAAAAGGCTGATCTGCACTAGGACAATAAGGGCTCTACATATAAATTAATTGTGATGAGTAATTTGCCATATCATGGTGTTTTGTATTTAGTTATATGAAAAGGCTTTGGTAGTTGGGGGCTCTGCAGGGATGAATTGTGTGAGAAAGTGCCAGAAGCCTCCCCTGCTTCTGACAGAGACAATTTCAGCCAGCTCCAATACAGACCTTCAGTTGGCCAAATCTGATTCCATCAGTGACAGTGGTAGGACATCTGGGAGAGCAAAAATCTATTTAAGGGGGAAAAAAAAAAA
>VWYO01018823.1:45092-57628 GCA_013400275.1 Rhadina sibilatrix
GGATTATTCTGAGGACAAACACTTGACTCTTTATCTCTTTTTTTGTTTTCCTTTGTATTACTATGGAAGGAATATTCTTTAGTAGATATTAAAGAGAAATATTTTTTCATAATTATTCTATGCTGTGTGCTAGTGATTCTGAGAATAAGCTTTAAAAAACACAGCTTTTTGAAAACAAATTAATATTGTTGGTTCTAAGCAATTACTATGCCAAATTCATAGGATGTATAGACAGCACAGAGACAGTTATCTCATTACAAAGCAAGTAGAGGAGGATACACTTCAGGCTGACCTCAGACAGGAACATTTACTAAGATGAAACAACTTTGCCTTCTGTGACAAGGCATAAGATCCCTCCATTAACAAAAGCTTCACAACATTTGGCTTATTTTTACTTGAGGTGAGATTTAGGCATCCCAACAGCAAAAACATAGTTTAAATCACCTTCAATACCAATAATTTCTAATTTAATCCTAATGCACACACATGACTGTATATATTATGTTTATACTACCAAACTAAAGTGGGACCTTGTCCCTAAGGCCATAAAGCAGTGACTGCCTTTTGTTCATAGTGATTTAGATCATTTTCCTCTATAAAGTTCTGCGCTGGACAGAGATGCCTATAATCATGAATAATAGTGATAGCTGCTATCATATTAGTGGCAGTTTATAGTGGTTTTTATTTGTTCAATTCTCAACTTTTTTTTTTTTTGGTTTTGTAAACTTCTTAGGGTGAAATACACTTGCATGACATTATACGAAGGAGGAACAGTATAAGCTAAAGTGGCTATTAAGGACGCTATAGTGAGAAGTGAGTTGAGTTCTTGATGTTAAAAAAATTCAAGCAGCATTTCCCTATTTGTTCTGTACAACTTAAAGTCCCTTAACCTCTAGAACATTGCCTACTAAGACTGTGAAAGCACTGCTGAAATATTTTCAATTGTGGGAAGCAGAAACATAGCTTTTAAGAACTTTTTGAATTGAAATGCCACTTAGATGTTAAGCTCAAAATATCCTTGAAAAATGGCAAATGGTTAAAGGTGCAAAAATGCAGGCGAAAAACAGGAAAAAAATAGATGATGCTGTTCCTATTTTTTTTTTTTTTTTTTTTCCCTAAATTACCATGACACTGAAATAAAAGCTGAACTGTGTGTCTTCTCAGTGGGCTACAAGTACAGAAGCTTCTGTTCAGGTAGGAAATGTTTAAGTCTGATCTGAAAGTTCCTTTCAGCATTATAATGACTATAAGACAGTGCTTCTGGGACATGCATGTAATTTCAAGCACGACCCTATTAGAAACTCAAAGATCTTCTCCAGATATCATCAAGGAATGCCTTAAAGTCTTCCAGATAGATCATATAAAAAGGGATTCAGTGCAAGCACTAGTAATTTTTTTTAAATTGACTTAATATAGATAAGAAGCATATCTTTGTTGTGATGATATAGTATGTGTGTCTTGTAGCTTGTCATAAATCAAGTATAGCTGTTCTGTTTCACCACAAGACTTGTCCAGTAAAAAAGGGAACTGCCAGGTTTCTATTCAAGATAATTAATGGTCATCTGAATTTTTTATTCAGACTGATGAGCCTGGAGAGACTCATTCCAGAAACGATGCAGCTGTTAGGTTTAAGAGAATATCATAAATTGAAGTCATTTGGATGTGCCTGATTTGAAAACATTTATGTAATATTTGAAAGTAATCCCTACAGAATTTTGCATACCAAATGTTACAGAGCTATATTTTTCCATTCATTCCCCACTAACACATTTAATCTGTGGTAATTAATTATCTACCTGTGACAAATTATATCGAAATATTTACTTTAAAGTTTGGAAACTAAAATAGTCATGAATTTTTTTTTTTTTTTTTTTTTTTTTTTTTTTTTTTTTTTTTTGCAAAATACATAAAAAGTTTTCTATCTCTTTACACTGCAGTTTATGGAATGCTCTCACAGATGGAACAATTTTTTTTTTGTGAGAGAATATCTTTATATTCTAGACATATTTTACAACTTTGTCCCAACAGCAGTGGTTATCTCGTCAACATAGCAATGTTTTCCATAGAGAAATCCTGTATTTTCAAGGACATGAAATCTTTATAATCAGCAGAGCACAAGCAATTATATAAAACACTTCAGAATTTTTCAGAATATAGTGTCAATTCACATAGCTTCCCATAAAAGTTTTAACACACACATAAATACTTAAGAACAAAATGCAAGCTAATATACTTATGTACGATATTTGCTTAGTCAAAATATTACAATAAGGAACATAACAGGGAAAATGTTCTAAGCAGTTCAACTACATTTCTCGTGGAAAATTGGAATTTCTGAGTTTGGTCCCTATTTTCATTTTTCTACTATTGAAAAAAAGAGGTTGAGGAAAAAATCCCAGGCTCCTTGATAAGCCTACACATTACATATACTGCAGCTGTTTGATTCACACATGCAGCATGGTCAAGAGTTTTGCTAAAATTTCAACAATTTAAATGTTTTCAATTCAAAATTGCAATACTTCAAAGAAAAAATGGCATCCCCTTTCCTGCTTTCATCCATTTCTCCTCTCTTCTGATGTAAGACAGAACCAAATTCGGCCAGTTATGTTTTGTCTTTTGCTTTAATTGAACTTTCTGTGGTTAGAAATTGTGTGAATTTGAACATATATTTCATTATCAAGAGTTTCTTCTAAAAGATTCCTTGCCTCTTTTTTGTAGCAATCAATACTGATCAAAACAATAGTGTTACATGAATTTACTACGGTATTTGGCAATAATAACAGCATGAAGCAGGAGAAAAGGATAATGGACAGGAAAAGGAAATTACTGTCTCTTCCACATTTATGTAATCATTAAACGTAAGGTGAAAAAAAGAAAAAAATAATTGCTAGCCTTGCTTCCTGTAGTAAGCAAGCTTTGCCTTAATGAACAGATGCTTGAGCAGAGAGAATTAAGTTGGTCATTTCACAAATCACTGCGGTATTCACACAATGCCTCCAAATCTTTGGCCACGGGGGGCCCTCAGGCTATACAAACCCTATCTAGCATGTGTGAATCTTGTTATTTCCACTACATGGCTATATTAGTTCAGAGTATGAAAAACTGTATCCCTTGGAAACAAAGGTGTCTCACCTTTATTATGCTATCACTAAGTACATAATAATTTTCCTTTTTTTTTTTTTTTCATTTTATAACAAAGTGTGTACCTGTTTCAGTGTATTAGATTTCTCAATTTTGGACTCAATGATATATAACGTTTGCAAAGGAAATGAAAAAATATCATATGACAACTGATTATTAAATCCACACCTGTATGCATGTTTTCCCCTCAGAGCAGCTAATGCTTGCAGAAGACAAGCCACTAACAGAAGTTACACACACATCAACTGAGATTCCCAAACAGTGTTTCTTGCATCCCAAATTCAGCCACAATTATTTTCACAAAACAAATGTATTATGATTCAGTATCACCCAGGAATAAGAGGAAGTAAAAGGATTTTTGCAAGAGAAAAACATTTTTCTAAATCCTCTCAAAAAGAGATAGGCAGCCATTTTGGTAAATTATACATGCACAAAGGCGTGAGTGAGCAATTGACCATGTGAATATGTTTAACTATTTCCCTTTTTATTTTTGACAAGAAAAGTATTTACCTCATTTTCCAAATCAATATATTCCTCTTTGAACGTTTAAGTTCATCTGAAGAGAAAGTTTTCAACTGCCTATAAGATTGGCCTTTTGAGAATGAAGAAATACCTTTATAATTTCTATGGCAGTAATTTATGTATGTATAGATAATTTGGAAATACTATAAAAAGCCACCAATTTTTCCATTTTAGTAATTTCTTTCTTTTAAGATATGTTCTAAATAGTTGCAAGTTAATAGTGAATATTTCTCTGTCGCAGCAAAATGGAAAAACTGGTTTCATATATGCCAAGGGATTTACAAAATTGCTGTGAATGCAGTTAATAGAGAAGCAAATGTTTTTAATACCAGTGTTTGTACATTTGTATTCCACAAATTATTTTCAGTGAATGCAATAAAATAGTTTTTATTTTTTTAATTATCAAATTATGTTTATGAACCTTGCTATATATATTCACCATCCATTCCCACTGGAAAAAAAAAATAAAACATATCGCTGAAAGAAAGAGAGTAATAAGGATCTTGAATACTAATACTCCTTTCTTTCAAATACAGCATCTTAGCTCATATTACTACCCCAGTAAACTCAGTCTTTGCTCCCCCTCAGATACACCTTTTCCTAACACTAAATATTTTTTTTAGTCTTACATGCATTTTATGTAAATACAAAGCATATTTTTGTGTTAGTTCCTACTTTGAGATCAGTCTTAGAAACAGTGACCCCCCCCCCCCCCCCCCCATCTTCGTCACCTGAGGCTNCCCCCCCGCCCCCATCTTCGTCACCTGAGGCTAAGAGCACAGCAAAAATAAAATAAATATAATATTGCATGCAGCTTATTCCCTGCAGGCAACTAGCTGCTCTTAATCCTATACCACTCTATAGACCTGTATTAGAACATCAAAAGTGAAAGGAATTTTATCACAATTTTGTATCACAGTCTACAAAATGAGCCAAATTTACATGCCTAATTTAAGTTAGTCCTAGGAGTGCCTTTACTTCTAGGCACTCATGTGCCATCACAAAGTGCTGGATTGTGCCATTTTAGTTATATTAGGACAGAATGAGTTTCCATTTGGAAGTGGAAGAACTTTTTGTAGTTCTTCCCCTTTTTTGTGCTTCTTCTCTTTTCCTTCTTTACTCCTTCAAGTGCAGGCATGCAAAAGGCAGGCAAGGACCCAGGTACAGGCCAGCAAATAACTCCTCTCTGGTCTAACTTAAATTCCATCTTTTTGTTGTGAGGCCTCCTTGGAGGACGCAGATGGCTGTATGGAGGTGATATTTAGTGATTGTTTAAGGAAACAATGACTGGTTAAAATTAGCCACCTCATAACTGTAATATTAACTGTAATATTGAAGTTAAGATATAATCATAGCCCAGTTTTTATTTTTATTTTTATTTTATATATTTTTATATTTAGGTACACAAAGTTATGTGAGATAAATCTGAATCCTACAAAAAAATAAGCAGCATAAAATTCTTTTATCATTTTTTACAAATGGGACTGAAGTGGTTGTCCTAGATTTTCAGATTTGGCATGGTTTATTGTTTTACTGTGAAAATAGCAAATAGGAGATATTAACATTGAAACTTTTGTCTTACAAAACATTTTCTCAGCAATGTCACAACAGATCTTTCACTCTTCTACCTTAATCTCTCAAACTTGTAACATATATTTATCATATCTGAATGGCTAACCCTGAATTTTCAAATGTAATATTTATCACTGGAATGCAAAAATCATAACACCACTTAAAATAATAAAAATACTTTTATAGTTATATACAGGTGGAGATTTTTTTTTAACTGTAGTTACTGTTTTTACTTTCTGATTTGCTTTAAGCTTTCCAAGCACATGGATATATTGCAACTTTTACCAAATTGTTTATATCTTTTCTTGTTTTATATCCAACATTTGGGGGTATTGCATTTTTCTTTACTCTAGGTCAACCTTCTGTAGTGATTTTACATTTGCCGAATTCTGTTTGTCAAATTCAGTATAGCGGTTTGAGTGTATTTTTTTTCTGTGAGAGAGAAATAAGAGAAAAAGGCAAAACCAGCCTAACTTAAAAGTAAACAGATAGATTTTATTAACACACACACTAAAAGAAGAAAAGGAAAAAAAAACAAACATGAAACCTTCAAAATACTTATCCTTCTCCCCACAAACTGTTTGCTTTTCTACAAATAACATAAAGAGACAACCTGTGATTTCCAGTCCGTTTTACCATTTGAAAATAGTCTTTCATCAATTCTTTAGGAGAGGAGTCTCTCTCAGAGTCATGGATCCCACTGACCACTTAGAACAATTCTCTTGTGGATTTTAACTGTCACAAAAACCAGCTGCCTGGGGAAACTTGCTTCCATGACTTCTCCTATTAGCAGCTTCCCAAGCTGCTTATGGGTGATGGGGTTTAAACTTTTGCATTATTGGGATGTCATCTTTTAAAGATGAATAACTCCAAAAACAAAGGCTTCTTCCTCTTACAGAACAGAGATATCTTTTTTACTTCTTCATTGGCGCAGAGGGTTTCTCATCTCTATCTCTCTTCAAACAGCTCATAAGGTCAATATTACTTAGTCCATCAAAAATATATTTGCTCAGCTCCACACGCAAATCTACAGTCATCTCTTCAAATGCGTATTTTTTTCTCATGATTTGAAGGGATAATTTACATACAGAGTTCATTTCCATGGTTCAATAAGAAGTACAGCCAGCAGGCAACTCCTCTACCTTTCTTCTAATTAATCTTTCACTGTCTCTCTCTCTATCTGACCATCATTCTGGGTTTTCTCTATGTGCACTCTGTCCTCCTCTTCTCTCTCCCAGGGAAGAGTTAAGCCTTGAAAGTTTCATGTTACCAGGAAAGCAGTAAATCTGCCCAGGTCTGTGGTGGCCATGTGATTTCTGCAGCAGCTTCTCGGTGGGAGAGATCTCCATGTGACTGGGCTTTCCCCCTCTCCTCTCCTCTCACCCCAGAGGGTGTGTGGGGGGCAAACCCTGCCCACCCCTCGGTGACAATGGGACAATCGGGGTGGGCCCGGCTCCCTCCCAGCTCAGTGGGTTCTGAGGTAGGCTTTAAAATCAGCTGATGTGGAGCTGCAGCCTCTCCTTCCTCGCCGGGAGCCGATGGAGCCCGACCAGGATTTCAATCGAGCTCCCACCACCAGGAGGTTGGGGGGAAGCGGCAGGGCCTGGCCGGCCAACAGAGTGACCCAACTCGATGTTACCTGTTCAACTCACCAGAAGGAATAGGCCTTCCCAGGCTTCCCNCGGCGGGGCCTGGCCGGCCAACAGAGTGACCCAACTCGATGTTACCTGTTCAACTCACCAGAAGGAATAGGCCTTCCCAGGCTGATTTTAATCCTGGGTGTTTCCAGAGGCGTATCTAACTCTTTAATTGGTCAACCAGGCTGTCAACGTCTGCTATACCTTCCTTAGAGAAAGAAAAACCTCATGTCCGTGCTAAAGCACCACACCTTCCAACTGAAAATAATAATAAAAAAAAAATCCCTACTGTATAGATAATCAGGATCAAATTTGCAGCAGAGCTTGAACAACTACAATACATCTCTCTTGTCTTTTGAAGCAAGATCTTTAACTTGCTTCAAATAAAGGCAGTTTCAAAATAAAAATCTTTATCTGAGATAGGATTTAGGGAATGCCTTTGGCACAGTATAAGGTTTTTCCTCTATTTAATATTTCATGATATTGTGGCCATTAAATATGTGCTGAAAAACACTTAGTATTTTATTAATAATTTTTTCCAGGAAAAATGTTTCCAAGTCATAACGTTCCAGGAAAAAAAAATAAAAAAAATCCAAGAAAACACAACAAAACCCCAAATTCTAGTAAAATATAAAGACTGTATGCTTATACAAAAAAAATTTTATTCCAGGTGAGTAAACAAATAATACTGATTGAAGGGTTAGAAATTTGTTTCTATCCTGTCACTTTAAGACTCCTGCTAAAATGACACAAAATATTGTCTAAACAACAACAAAAGACAGCAAAATGCAACTATAAAGTTTATGGCACTTGTGAGTGCCTTGCTTTAGTCTGCTCTGAAGGATGATGTCCTTGCAAAGTGTTTATGTTTCTAGTCACTTTGGAAGAGCAAAAGACAGAACAGCCTAGTACGATTGAGGACTGTCAAACAGTGGAACAAAGGGATTTGCTCCAGGTAAACCTAATGCAACCCAAGTAAACATCAATTTAGCTAGCAGAGGAATTTGAGCTTGAGAGGAAGGATAAGAGAAGAATAACCTTTTTTTTATGGCTTGTTTTCTCGGAGTGTAGTTTGATCTCTAGTGGCTTGCCAAGTAGGTCAACAAAAGTATTTGCAGTAATTGGCAGTGAGTTTCTGGAATTCACTGTCAGAAAATATAGTGTAACTTCTGAAGAGTATTTGTTCCTAAGGGAAAATAACTTCATGGAATGGATTAGAATAATTTTTGCACTGCTTGGTGAGCCAGTTGGTTAAATTGGTGTTTTGTTTTACTATGCTTGTGTTCCTTACTGTGAACTTCCATACGTTTCACTGAGAAGCCAGAGAGAAAAAAATACATTTGCATATTATAATAAGATGCTACAAAGAACATAAAATGAGCACATTTTTTATATTGCATGTGGAAAACAACCTGTTATACTGTTATGTATGTTTGCTCTTGATAGAGGGGAATTCCCAGTATCCTTTAAAAAGTTATAGCCAGAACTGTGTGAGAACAGGGCTCCTCCTGGGCAATCTTCCTCTATATAGCTGTAAAAGGAGGGGAAACCTTTTTGAGCACTGTAGGGTTCTAGTGTGACTGTTGTCATATAAACTAGGTCAAGGAAAAACACAAGGGAGAAAGCTAAGGAGAAGGGGGAAATATTTATGTCCACTGCCATCCCCAGTTGTGCTCTTCACTTTTTATGTTTGAATCAGGATTGATTCTACTGCAATTCCAAGAGAAAGAAGGGAAATTGAGACATTATTGCTTAGAAGTTAATGTCTTAATTAATTCCTGGGGTTTGATTCCCTGGCCTTCCACTTCAAATAAGTATTAGCTCATTAACAAAACAAACAAACAAACAAACAAACAAAACACAAAAAGGAAAAATAAACGTATGATGACTTCTGGGGAAATTTTATTCCAGCAAGTATTCTCAAAGGGTGGGACAAGAGAGCCCCTCAACTTTAGAAGTCATTGGGATTCTTCCAAAACCATTCTAGCAGGCATTGTGTTCTTAAAATTCTCACATGCCCTTCCTGAAAGCCTCAGGACTTCCAATATTTCTCATCAGATTTCTCTTATAAGGAAGCTGTTCTGGTAGCTCGCAGATCAGTATATTCTCCTCCATGTGACAACACTCATATCTGTTATCATCCGTAGGTCTGCTGTGCATGTTATCATCTCAACTGCCATATATTGAACAATATCAGTCCAGGCCTTGATTTTGTGCTACTCTGCTTGTTATCAGTCACCAATTGGATATCAAACCCATGGAGTTTTTTACCTCTTGGACTTGCCAGGCCAGACAATTTTCATCCCATCTGAGAGTACACTGATATAACTTACAACTCCTTGGTTTTCAAGAGGGAATGTTGTGGCAAAGATTGTGAAAATATTTCAGGATTTAAGATATATCACATCCATCGTCTTACCATCATCTGTATGGCCTTGATATATCACTGTAAAAGGCAATCAGGCATGGTGTCACCTCAGTAATATGAATTGATTGCTCCTGACTTCTTGTCTTTCAAGTGTCTGGAGAGGAATGCAGTAGTTTGTATTCTCTGTCCCAAGGTCCTCAGTCCCAGTTTTTCTGTTTGAACTCTCAGCTGTGACATCACCTACCAGCAGCAATTGCTGGGCTGTCGGCCGGTGAAAGAGACCTTGCAAACACTATGTTGAGGTAAGTTTTAGCATCAAGAT
Organism: Rhadina sibilatrix; assembly: GCA_013400275.1. Lineage (NCBI taxonomy): Eukaryota > Metazoa > Chordata > Aves > Passeriformes > Phylloscopidae > Rhadina > Rhadina sibilatrix. The sequence continues at coordinate 54,655 of VWYO01018823.1, forward strand.
TTCAATAGATTTCTATTGCAAATCCATTCACAGAGATTTCAGAAAACCTTATCGTTTGATCAGTTTAAGAGACTTTTTTGGCGGTTTATAGAACAGCAGCAACAAAGAAACAGTGTCATCATCTATTCCTGTCACTGTAAAGTAAGAAAGTGTAACACTGTTCCAGGGGAAAACTAGACAGTTTAAATAAAATATCAATCAAAGTGATTTATTAATTTATTAGCAATAAGATATTGACTAATACAGAGGCTGTCAAGCAATTATCCCTGAGGATGTATAACCCCCCCTGAGGTGTAGTTACCCCATTCACCTTCAGTCTCACCACACTCTCTGCAGTGTGGCAGCTCACAGCTCCTGGCCAGGATCTGCTCCATCCTAAATGGGCAAGGACACTTATGGCAGCCTTAGATCAGCTCTGGCAGCTCTGGGTTTTTAGTCAGTCCTTGACCTATTTTGATTCAAGTCATTGCCTGTGTTATTTCATGTACTTTAGGCATTAATTGATTTTGTATTCATATTAATTTCTGGTCTTTTCATTTATTTTCTGCTAGTTAACCAGACAAGTTTCTAATCAGAGTCTCCTGCAGACTCAGAAACTGGATGAAGTTGCATGTATGTGTTTGAGACTTGACTAATTACATAGAATATGTAATCATTTTTTAGAATAAAAGAATATCACAAGGCACTAATAGGAGGTAATTCATGTGCTGCCTGTATTTCAGCATTTTGTCACTAATACTTAAGAAATTAACTCCAGAATGCCAAAACACTCAAGTTTTTGTTGTTAAAAGCTACACTTTCAATTGCAGAACTTGAATTTCTTGGCTTCTGCTGTCTGTCTTCTCTTGTGATGTACATCTGTAGACTGTTTTAAATTGTTGATTATATAGACAACCAAATAGATGCCCTGTCTATATCTACGAAAGGAGGAAATATTTCAAGTTGACAGTGGGAAAAATTGGATGGAGGGAATGGAAATGGTTGCTTCTGTTCACAAAGTGATAGCAAACAGTCTAATTAGAGAATGAAACAAACTATAAGGTTCAAGGTAGTTAGGAATATGAATTCTTACTTTTTTACTGCTCTTTAATGTTTGTGTGTGTGTCTGTGTCTGTGTGTATGCCTATATATAAAACATGATTTAGTGTGAGTTTTGCTGTATGTCTATCTCTAGGAATGCATGTGTCTTTCTGTGAAAGAAAAGCAGAAAGATTATGCTCCTGAAGATATTTCCCTCAATATTCCTAAAGTCAAAAACAACTTTATGGTGCATTCAGCAGAAGTAGTGTTTCCCCCCTCATATACTCCCAAAATGAAAAACACTGTTGATTAAAGGTATTGTAACACATATTGACTAGCAGTTTGCACAGTTCCATACATAGCACTTAACCAGCCTTAATTGCAATTTCTTAAATAACAAAATTACACCAAAAAACTGCATGTAAAATTCAAACCACCTAAATTTTCTACACTTGGCTTACACTACCCATTGTAGTGGCACATTTAAACTCCTTAATTTTTTTTCCCTGTATCCTGAAAATTCTCTGCCCAGCAGTCTTGCAGACATGTACAAATACTTCTTAGAGACAAATGCCTGAGGTTTACATTTTCTTCCAGAACCTTCTGCTCAAGGTCTGGCTGGGATTTCAGAGTTTTCCCTGGGTCCTGTGTTAGATCACATGCAAATGGCCCATATACTTTACAGCATCTAAGGGAGGATTTTACTACTTGTAACTTTAAATGGAGTAAGAGACTGAAATATTGTGTATGCAAAATAAGCAGTTATCTATATTGCAATTTGCAGCACAAAACCCCACAAACATCAAGCGATTTACTCTGAGTGCTTAAGGTACACTCCAGCTATGAATATATACTCAGTTTTCTTTCTGATAGTAGCTATATAATACTGCGGATTTTGTAGCAATATTGATAGAATTTGTGTTATATATAGAAGAAAAACTCAAACAAATCACAAAACAGCAAGAGCTCTTTTGCTTAATTAACGCAAAAACAGTTTAATCCAGTGTGAAACAAACAAGGTATTTTTGTCTGACTATTTAAAATCATGTAGAAAATATTACAATGAGCTTTATGCATCCTGGAAATGTTTTACTAGGAGCTTGAGACTCAAAAAAGAAAGGAGGAGTTAGATATCTAAATGCACCTTCAGTTAAATTTCAATATATTAGTGGAGAAATGGAAAAAGGTGAATGATTATGTTTTGCTATTTTATAATGGCAAATTTGATCTTCAGATACTGAGTCAAAATCTGAAGGACAAATCCTCAATGTCTATTCTCATCATCCTCATTCCATCACAGGGAGAAATGACAATTTGCACCAGCTGCTGAATTGCCCTCTGAGTCTGGGACACACACACACACAAAAAAAAGATGCTGTAAAAACAGAGTGCTGCCACAGCACTGTAATGCAGAAAGTTTTAGAGAAAATCAATCATAAACTAACTTGATGGATGGTTCAGATTTGAAAGAAAGGCATAGCTACACATGCGTCCCCTGCTTTTGCTGACTTAGTCACAATATATATGTACTGAACATCCACATGATTTTAATAACTTTTAAGAGCCAAGCAGAATTGTTAAAATGTCCATAAAAAGGAATGCTTTTTAAGTCCCATTAGCCTGAGTAGTCATAGGAATCATTGTGACTCAGAGACCAAAACTTTAAATTTCACATACAAATAAGCCCTGTATCCAGTAGATTTAGGTTTGTCTTTAGATGAAAAGATTGAATGACATAGAACAGATCACACAGTAGGGAAAATATCAAGGCTAGCAAATATTATTTCCCTGATCAATTTATGAGTTAAAAATTAGATGCTTTCTTCTTACAAATCAAAAAGAAAAAAAAATGCAACAAAAGAAACCCTGCATCTTAAAATATAAAAATATGTTTGTTTTTGTTTCTTTCATTTATGCTGACCTTTTTGAATGTTTCTTATGCTACGGGGGGGGG
>VWYO01018823.1:64702-77131 GCA_013400275.1 Rhadina sibilatrix
AGAAGAGAAGAGAAGAGAAGAGAAGAGAAGAGAAGAGAAGAGAAGAGAAGAGAAGAGAAGAGAAGAGAAGAGAAGAGAAGAGAAGAGAAGAGAAGAGAGAATGACAACCCTACAGGCAAGATTTTCTCTAAACACACAATGCAAGCTGGGTGCAATGAGCCAGCCCTAGCTTTCTGTACTTGCACAGGGGCTGGATACAGCATAATTCTAATCATGAAACAGCACAATTGTGTATACACTATTATGAAAGGTACTATCATATCTTTTCATGTTTAAAGGGAAAGGGGTACCCGCTGCCTATCTCTGGGTGAATTTTTTATAAAAGAGCAAAATTATGATTGTCCTGATTCTGTCCTTGACATTTTCTATTCTTTTCTGAGGTTAGACTATAAGTTGACTGATATATTCAGAGCATGAACCATCATTGGGAAACTTGTGATTTCAGAATCTGGGATACTGCAATTTTCTTTAAAAAAAAAAAAAAATCAAGACTTCCTTAATAGTCTCACATTTCAAATATTAGTTTCTCTCCTGTCAATGCATCCCTGATAACTATTACCTTAACTGTGTAGTAGCCAGCAATGCCCACTAATCATTTTGTTTCATCTATCAAATTTACCTCTTTCCAAATAATTAATTTTCCTTTAATCTTCCATCACAACTGTGGAAGAGAGGTTAAAACCAGAAACTGGTTAGAGATCTGAGGATGCATTCAAATATAATAACATTACAGAGAGAAAGATATTAAATAAAATGGGGTATATCTACGCCTCCACTTGCTCATCCTCCAAATTTCTTAATAAATTTATTAAATAGTTTTTAATAATTCAGAACTTATTCAGCTGTAGACTAGGTCTATAAGTACCTAGTATAAGTGTTCCTAGGTCTTCCCATAGTAGGACTGTGAAGGAAGATCATAGCTCCTGTCAGACTCTTTATCCCAGCTGACTGGCTCCAGGCAAGTAAAGGAAACTCAGTGCCTGCCAATGGCAGCTGCAGTCCCACTGGTTATCAGGTTAGCACAAGACTTGTAGGCAGCAAATTGAGTACAACAGTGCACAAATATGAAGTTGATTTGAACAAAAATATAAAATCATGTTACAGATATGTACCTGTGCAAAGCTTGCAAATGATACTGCCCTAGAAAGCACATTCAATGCAGTCAAAGTATCATGGTAGCCGCTCAGAAACTTGACAGGCAGCAGGAGTGGGTTGGCAGGAACTTTGTGAACTTCATTAAGGACAAATAAAATATTCTCTGCCTAGAAAGGAGGAATCCCTTGTGGCAGTAAGCTGGAGAGTGATTGGTCAGGAAGAAGCTCTTCAGAAAAGATATGGGGACCTGCAACCTGACACTGGGGAAGGCCAAAAGCCTTCTGAGCTGTTTGAAGGGAAACACAGCCGCCTGACAGAAATTTTTTTTTTTTTCTTCTTTACTTACAGCTTTTAAGATTGTGTGTAGAATATTGTGTCTGCTTTTGTATCCTCAAAATAAGGAAGATGTGTGAGCTGAATGAGTTCACCACAATGGTCTGTGGTGGAGCAAGGGGTCTGTGAGGAAAGGCTGAGGAAATGCAGCTTATGTAGCCTGGAAAAAAAGAATGGAGAGAGAGAAAGCCCATTCATAATGTTTTTTGCATTTGATGCAAAACTGAGGAAATGCCATTAACTAGATGAAGACCCAGCATCAGGTTTTGCTTTGAGGAAACATTAGTTCATTTGAGTTTGGATCCCAAAGCTGAGTTAAAATTTATACATCAGATTGGTGGTTTTAGCCTTCTGAAGAGCTGTTGTTCTGCAGTGCAGATATATCCATTATGGTGGGAAAGAGGTAGAATAGAAACAAAACCTATGCATCTCTTGGTTGCCGTTTCTGTAATTATACTAATTATGTCACACATTGAGGTTTAATTTGAGGTACAAAGGAAGAAATGAGAGTTTTACTGTTCATTTCAGTGAGGTTAGGTTTTAAAAATCCCAACAAGCAATAGAAAACATATTAAAGAATGAGATCTCTTTTGAATCTTTCCTTTTTGAGAGACTGCAGTGGGATGTACAGGTTGAGATGTTGGTTTATAGGGACAGATTTGCTTGATTTATGATAGCTTCTTCAGACATCTGTGGTGCAGTCATTTGCCTCTGAACTAATCACCTTGTTTGCATTAAACAGAAAACACAATTCTGTAGAGCCATTCCTTTGGTCTTTTGTACTGGTTTTGGCTGGGATAAAATTAATTTTCTTCATAATAGCTAGTGTGAGGCCATGTTTTGCATTTATGCTGGATACAATGTTGATAACACCAGGATGTTTTTATTATTCCTGAGCAGTGCTCGCACAGTGTTAACAGCTTTTCTGAAACATCTCAGCACACATCACCAGCGAGGAAGCTGGGAGTGCAGAAGGAGCTGGGAGGGGACACAGATGGAGAAGCTGATCCCAGCTGACCAAAGGGATAACCCAGACCATATGACATCATGCTCAGGCTGAAAAAGCAGGGGAAGAAAGAGAAAGAAAGGCACATTTAGAGTGGTGGTGTTTTCTTCCCAAGTCACCACTATGTGCAATGGAGCCCTGCTCTCCTGGAGATGGCTGAACAGCTGCCTGCCCATGGGATTTGGTGAACGAATTCCTTGCTTTGCTTTTCTTGTGTGCACGGCTTTTCCTTTCCCTACTAAACTTCCTTTATCTCAACCCATGATTTTTCTACCTTTTACTCTTCCGATTCTCTGTCTCATCCCACCAGAGGAAAGTGGGTGAGTATCTGTGTGGTGTTTAGTTTAGAGTAAGAAGAATGCTTCTCTTTATTGATGATATAAGGAAGCTGAAGTTATTATGAGACAACTCCTAGCCACTAAAACAAATTTAAGAATGTAAATTTTTCTGTGATTTGTTTCCACATACTCTGACTCAGAAAATGAGAGATGTTAATGCATATAAACATATAAAATAATTAGTATACCTTACTCTAATTACAAGGTACATCTGAATGCTCCGTCTCCAGCACTGTAAAAATTTTAGAAGTTGTTCCACCCAGATTATCAGATTATCTCACTTCCTCTTATGCATTTTCACCTATTAGGGAGTGTACACAAGTAAAGCATCTTACCTTCACAGTGGAACTCAAAGTTTTTCTTCTTTTTTCTTTATTAAATATCAAAGAAATAAATAACTAGATATATTCACCCTAGGATATGTTGTAATTTAATTTCAAATGCTTCCTAACAAAGACAGAAGAACACAGGAAAAAATCCATGCAGACATAGAACAACATCTTTTCTTTTTTAGATGCTGTTTTAAAATCAATTATATGTGAGCAAAGGAGGCCTGAAGGTTACAAGTCAGTCAATGTTGTTTTATTAGCACTGGACTGTCTTTACAACTGAAACACATTTTAGCCACATGTCAATCATATTCTGACATCAGTCTTTTATTAGTTTTCCTCGAATTATTGCTTTCTTCTCAGTTTAAATGAAATGGGAAATTGAAATGCTCTTTTACATTTTTATATTCTCCATGAGAAAATTTAGAACTAATCTAAAATAAAGCAACAGCAATCTATCTGCTTTGTCAGTCTGTATTGACATACTGTTCAATTCCATCTGTATGCTAATATGAAGATTCAGTTCTGAAAATGTATTCTTCAAATTAAACACAGGCCAAAAATGTAGTTCTGATGTAATTCCAGTGGATAAATATGTATCATTCATAGCTTCATGAAGAGTCTTCATATTTCAGTAAGATTTTGAATTTTAAAAAACTCAAAAGCCACAAAAATCTTTACAAAAGCTGAAGGCTGCATTTATATAGATTTTTATTCCAAGTTCAGAGTTAATAACAAAGGCATAGCTACTGCATTCAGTATCTGAGCTTCAACAGAATATTGAGAAGTCATATCCTATTTTGAAAAATTAATTTTTAATAAATATCTATGTCTAGATCACAAAGCTCTTGAATTTCCTTTTAAAGTAGAATTAAAAAAAATAGACATCTAATGTTGAAGCAGCTGCAATTACTTTTTTTTCTTGTTAACTACAAGCAACACTCAGAGGGAGATTACTAAGTCTTTTTCACTAACAGCAGTTTCCTTACAGGAAGCTAATTTTCCTGCAATGAACATAGAGGAGAAAAACACATTAAGTACACACTATCAGTTTACTTAGATATAGATCTTAGGAGGTTTGTACCAGCTATATTCCACAAAAAACAGATTGATCACACTGAAGTTTTTAATGGACTTCATGGAATGCCTGGCTCTTCTGCCTGTCCAGATTTATAGGAGTGTCTGCTGGAGGTTGACTATTTGCTGGGGAAGCCAGAGAGAAACAGCTGATGGCATGAATGCTGTTCTTGTCAGGGTGCTCGCCAGGAAATACACTCGCATATTTTTCTCTTGTCTGTTTATGGCATCTCTAAGTGCTGTATGACTTTTCCTTTTATAAAAGAAAAAAAAACAAAAAAAAAAAAAAAAAAACAAAACAAAAAAAAAAAAAAACAAAAAAAAAAAAAAAAAAAAAAAAAAAAAAAAAAAAAAAAAAAAAAAAAAAAAAAAAAAACAAAAAAAAAAAAAACAACAACAAAAAAAAAACATAATAGTGTGCTTTTGTTTTTTATAACCTCTATGCCAATATACTAAATTGACATGGAAAAATGTTTAAATTCTCCGGGATGTTAGTCTTTTGAAGGAAATATTCTGTGAGCAGGCCTAAAAACTTGATCAACACTGCTGCTGTCTCCTTGTTAAAAATTCATAGAAAAATTGAACAAACAAAAAGTAGTCATTTTATCCCTATTCCTAAAAAATGTTTTAAACACCTATTATGTTTTTTTAAAAAATCCATTAAAATAACATTTTAAAAGTCTAATTAAAAAGTGTGTGTGTGGGGACAGGGTAGTTTTACTTTCTGTGTGTGTCTGTGCCTCAGTGTGCCTTTTAAGGTAGGGATACTTACTGCTCTTTAATAAAGATGCTTCCAGAGGGAAAGGAAGGTGGATTTATGCCAGTCTATAGTGCTGTTAAGCACACAGTCAGAATGCAGAGAGTGGCACCTTGAACACCAAAAGGGAAGACATTTCACACCTCAGTGGTTCTGAAAGGGTTTACACAGGCTTGAGGTGATTATAGAAGCATTAAATGAGCAAGGAACTGATGAACATGATCCAGATCATCAATAAGCAACCCAGATGTGCAGCACAAGTGTGTACAGAGATTGATGAATCCTTTGAACTGGGTAAGGGAAGCAGTAGGAATTTGACAGGTTATTTACTGACTGCCATAACCTTTATTACTGCTCCATGAATCAGCTAGCACAAAGTTACAGCAATGGCAGGCTCCATCTTAGGGCAGAGGTGCTACTGCTCCTGCAATGCCCTCCTGAGCTCATCTCTACACCTGCACTGCACTCACAGATATAAATGCAACTGTTTGTTGACCTTGTTATAACAGAGTTTCTACCAGAGCAGCTGAAGAAAAAAAGAGTGAATGAATGCATTCAAGACAATATAAAAAAAAAAAATCAGGGAACATAGGGGCTTAACACTTCACTCCCTGCTTAAAACAGAGTCTATTGATGAAGTCAAAGTTCTGCTATTTATTAAGTCATTTATTTCAAAGATATTGAGAAGGGTATTTTGTGCAACATGCTAAACACTATCATTACCCAAGACAGCTTTGTCTCCCTCTTCTGAATCTATCTGATGAGTTTAAAGAAATTACTTTCTTCAAATACTCACTGCCACCTCTCTACTGGAGGTTATAGCCCTCCCATGAGATAAAATTAAGTGAGCTTCAATATGAACTGAACTTGGAACAGCAATAGTATGTGTTCTTCTGGCTGTGGTGCAGAATTATGAAGGTTCAGTATGGGTTAGTACTGATTTACACAGACTCATGCCTAAAACTTATACTGTACCATACTTATCAAAGCAAAGTAAGAAACCTTTTCTAAGAGAGGGAAATTAAGGGAAATTACTCCTGCTGAGGGAGTAACTTAGACTGTGCAGAAATTACCAAGTGGCATAATTTGGGACGAGAAGGAAAAATGTTCCAAAGGAGTGAGAGGTCTACGAGCAAAGTGGTGTAGTAGACAACAGAAGGCTACTAAGACCAGCATGGCATGGACACACAGAGCTACACATCACAGACAGTATCATAAAAGGGGTTGCCTTTCCTCTAGTCACTGAAAGACTTCTCTATAGAGACCGATGCACCAAAGAGTCCTTAAAAAATACCAGTCTGAAAGCTAACTGTGAGAAAAAAACCTAGTGCCAGCACTGGGTGGTCATTCTTTTTATCTCTTGATTCCAAACTTCTCTTAAAACCCAACAGTTATCAAATTACCTTTTTTTGGTTTATTTTTTTTATTTATTTTTCTTGTTTAAAAGACACAGTAAATGTATTTTAAATTGCTGACCAGTGTGGGACCTTTCACATGTTCATTGCAAATTTTGGGGCCACAGACAACATTATACCAGCAAGATACTGCAAGTGAGACTCGTAGTTTATGCTTCTACCACAGCTGATCCTTCTTCTCAGGATAAGTTACCCAAAGTACAAATGTTTTGAAGTGTCTATGTCATACTATCTAAAGAAAAAACATACTTCTTTTGTCAAACAAGTTACAGCAACTTGTGTTTTATTTGTAGTGGTTTCATCAATGTTAATCCTGCAGGTAATAGTTTGTCTTTTTGCTCTACATGAGGGGCAAGGGGATAGATAATAGAAAGGACTTAACAGTTCCTTTAAATTTGGTTTCCTTTGCTCAGTCAAGCATAAACTTAGTTTCTAGATTAAAAGTAGGAATAAAATCTTGGTTGCACACCTAAGGGGCATCTTAGGTGCCCCTAGTCCAGTCCACCAAAGATGGGGGATTTGAAATTTCTATCCCCTAACCCTTTGAGAAGTGGTCACAGGAGAGTTTATCAGCCCCAGCTCAGAGTTTGGGGTATTTCCCAATGACGGAGAATGACACAGATTTCTCATTCCCTCCCTCAGCTGCAAAGGTAGAACATAAACAGAGAAGTACTAAGGGCTATCATTGGGAACCTTTACAAAAGCATGAGTTCTTTTAGTTCTTTAATCTTTAGTTAAAAGATTCTTTAAGTACATTTCCTTCTCCGATACTACAGAAGTTATTCAGAGGTCTTCTGAAGGGCAAAAAAATAGGGTGTCTACCAGTCTGCAGCTCACAAGAATAATTATTTGCCACACATCTCATTCAGATGCTGAGAGTCTTACCAGTGTGTAGTCATGTGCAGATCACTGTGCTGGGTCTTGCTGACGTGGGGTTAACTTTCTTCATTGCAGCCAATATGGTCCTGGGTTTTAGATTTGTTGCCCTAACAGTGTTAGTAACACACCAGTGTTTTGAATATGGTTCAACAATGCCTGCAGAGAGTCAAGGCTTTATCTTTTCTCCTGCTCTTTCCCCCACAGTTAGGGGGGGAAGTGGGGTGGGGGAGGAAATTGGGAGGGAGAATTCTTGGGTATTTGACCTAAATTGGATAAAGGAATATTCCACATTGGCTTTTGGCCAGGGTCAACTCATAACTACCGTAAAAATGCACAGCAATATCTTTGCCACTTAAAAATCATCACTAATCATGTAGAATTACATGCAACTCAGTCTTACAAGCTAGAATTAGCAGAAAAATTAATTCAAGCATAAAAACCTGGCATGTTTTGCTCATTCGACTTTTGCAGAATTCATTCTAAAACTGATAATGTAAAAGACTTGGTGACAAGTAAAAGATACTCAATGGAATGAACAATAGCAGAAACTTTACATTTAAGAGGCTGATGACAGGAGTTTTCTATTCAATTACATAGCAAGCTATTTTGAAGTATTTTGTTTCCAGCAAACAAAAGATAAAAAGATTTCATACGAATGTTGATAGAATATTGTGTTAAAATAAACAAGTAAATACTCTAGGTATCTGTAAGAAGAAAAACCTCTCAATTGATCTGTCAACACTGAAAGAAAATATGCAAGTGAAAGATCAGACGATAAGATGCAAGGAGGAGAGAGTTTTCATAATTGCTGTTAGAAATGATTAAATGAAGTAAATATAGCGCCAAATAAATGTGTATCTGGGTAAAGTGCAGCTGAAAAAATAGTGTATTAGACATGAAAAACAAACACTTAAATCTCATTTTTTCTTCTGTGTAGATAAGATTGCTCAGTTATAAATGTATCTTGCAAGATACTTAGTGTCTCTAAGACATTCCAATGGAAGTGTCAGGGAGTTTCATTTTCAATGATACAGCCTTTCAGGAGGGCTAGGAAAAAGTAATGCAGCCCACAAGATAGTGGCTGTTTTTGTATATAACAAATTGCGCAATAATTACTAAAGAGTGTGTGTAAATAAGAGAGAAAAGATCAAAGTCTGGAATGATGCTGAAGGGCTTTAACAATTGGATTTCTCTCATGATTCATGTAAACATGAGCTGTAATTATTGGTAAATAAATCACTCATTTACAATTACTCGAGTTACTCTGTGAAGGAGAAAAGTTACTTCAAGAACAGTCCAACTAAAATATGTGAAAGGCATGTGTTTTGTCTTTTTTTGGTGAGGATGTGGGCAAGAGAGGAAAGCAAGAACATTGAATGCATATAATAGTAGCTGGGTAGGTGAATCCAGCCTTTTCAGTAAGAAGATCCAGAATAAGGTGTCTTATGTTACTTCTTTTAGTAAATAGAGATAGGGAAAACTTGTAAAAATTGAAAGAAAATCATTACCCTGCGAAAATAGTGACTCTGAGGACAACAAAGACTTCCTCCTTGTCCTGAGACTCCTGCAGGAGGCTGTTGAAGGACAGCAAATCAACAAGAATCCATTTCATGTTCAATATTTGGGGAGCAGAAAGTTTATTACAGGTAAAATCACCTTCTTACTGTCATCATATACTTTTTATATGTGTCTGTTGAGGGAACCTGAATCCAGCAGACTCCAATACACAGGAGGTTTCTACTTTCCAGTGTTTGCTGATGTTCCTTTTTGTAGATCCAGACAGTAGCAGGGTTGAGCATGCATTCTACAGCAGGAGGCACATACACACATGCAGACACACATAACACAACTGATGTACAGAAAATACCAAACAAAGCAGTGAACTTTATCCTTACTGGTACCCACATAAACACCAACAGCAGTCACAAAAACTGCAAAAACTTGAGCAGCACATCACAAATACATTTGTCCTCTCCAGCTGATACAGTCTGAAGTTCACTAGTGGGTGAATGCATACCCTTCTTGTCTTGATACACAACCATAATTCTATCCTCAGGTCTCTTGAACTCTAGATCAGATCTAAACTACATCCCAGATCCATGTCAACACCCTGTTTCTCATGTTGTTGTTATTACTATTATTATTATTATTATTTCAAAGTCTTCTGATACACAATAATGTCTTATTATCTGCTGTTTATGTCTCATGTAACTGGGTCCTTAGTTATCTTCCTCTCTTTTGCTTTTGTTTTTTACCCAATATACTGGCAAATACATATGTCCATGTTTTCTAGATATCATCAACTCCTTTACCAAAGATATTTTTACAGTTTCTCACTCAACATCTAGTCATTCAAGGCTTTTAGACTTGCATGTTTAGCAACTCAGTCATTCAGCTACAGGCTTGAACCCACAGAGCCAATTGCAACTATTCACTTACTTAATAAATTTGGGGTTTTTTTTTATAAAATACTGATAGTGTTTAAAGTTGGATGTGTATTTAGTTACTTACATGTTTAGACATCAGTATCCTTACTGTGACTCCAAAATCTTAATGGAATTTTTGTCTTCAAGGTAAAGAGTTCACAGACAACGATAATTTAAGTTAGGAAAGTGGAAGAGTTGAAAGATTCCTAAATAAATATTAATATTAACCACTAGGTTGCAAATTAGCTATTTGCCCATGCAATTTATCAGATAATTACATGCTTAGTTTGCACAAATGTAACACTGCTGTTTGTGGATTCAGTTAAGGACAATTTTTCGTTCCCTCTGGTGACCAGAGGATGTGGAAGAGTTGTGGAACGTGGAACCTGTTTTGCTGGGTAGATTATGTTACATGCAGTCTTTCATGTTCAATCTTCTGAATATGGTAAAAATGATTGATCTTGGGAAGTCCAGCATCAGCATTGATGCTTCATATTGTTTTGTTTTTGCAGGAAAAGTGAGAAAAGTAGTAAAGCATGCATGAAATTTAGGAGAGTTTTCCTATTAGCCTAAGTGTCTCATGGCAATTATTTCTTTTGTTCAGGTTGCTTCTTGGAAAATAGACATGCAAGCTGGACTGAAAACTATAATACCCTGACTGCTCTTTATCCACCTAAATGACAACTGTGTATGCACAGGTTAATTTATGCTTATACCTTGATTCCTTGTCACAGATTAACCTCTGACTGCATTTTGCTGACTTGTTTGAGCTAATTACAGTTAAGCCATTAGCAGCTCCTACTGCTGTGATTTGGCTCCTGAAATGGAAACTAAAATCCAGTCCTGAGTTTAGAGATGGTTGTCTCTGGATTCATTTGGGACAGAAAATTCAACAAGACTGTTGTCTTGTGAGTCTAGATTTATTTACAAAAGCTAGATGGAATTAATCTGCATCCCACAGCTAGCTTTTCTCAGGTAAAATTCAATTCTGCAAAGGCCTTGGAAACCCTTGACTGCTTATGAACAACTTGGCAGTAGTATCAAAAACCTTTTAGTGTAAATGTGTCTTTGGAATCACTGTTCAAGGACAAAAGAAGAACCAAACAAACCAGAGTTCAGTTCATCGTGAAAACTTTTGCCGGTGACATAATAAAACCTATAGAATTGTGGGGGGTTTTTGAGGATGGAGGCTATTCTTAGACTATGACATTCACTGTCATGTTTGAAGCAGAGCTGTCAAAACAAATGTGTCAGGTCATGCAGCAAGTGGTTTATCTCTATGGAAAACATTAGTATAGAGAGGACTGTGGTCTCAGAGATAGGCTCGTAATTAGGTATTGATTGCTTTCGCTAACATATTGTGTACAATCTCAAACAAATGCAAGATCATTTCTGACTCCTTTCTTTTAAACCCAGATATTTGTCAGTGCATTCATTTGAAAGATTACAAAATATGAAGCAATTTTTACAGCTGATTCACCTGGGCTTGAATTGATTTGGCTTCTATAAAAATCCTCCATTTGAAGAGAATGTCAGCAGTATCTCTGCTCCTGTCCACAACCGGGACTTTTACTTTAGATTACAGAAAAACAACCATTGTCTCGCAAGGTAGTAAAGAGACTGTCCCTCCTTAAAACTGAAACAAAATTTTGAGAGCTAAAGTGGTTGTATTCTGAGTTTGGCTTATTGTAATGTGAAGATCTAATCAACCCTAATTCTTACTGTCCCTGTTTTCTACCGTATAGTCACAGCTAATGGAGGCAGTCAAAGGGTGCTTCATGATGTAAGTGCTAACTGTATTCTCTGAATGCACAAACTGCCCAGTAAATAACATCTCTGAGTGCAACTGCTCCCTTTACTCTGAAGAAATTATATTCTAGGTCTTCTGAGATGAGCCAGATTACAGATAATTTATGAGATAATTCAGATCAAAAAGAGCAATAATCTCCAACCTAACTTCAAACATGATGAAGATAATTGTTCCCTAATCTTCTCCAACACACAGAGAGGATCTCAGAAGAGGAGGTTCAACACAGTTAAAATTCAAGTTTTATTTTGGGTTTGCAGGGGGTGAGGGGGTGTTCTTTTTGGTGCTTGGTTTTTGGTTTGGGGTTTTTTTGTGTTTTTTTGGTTGGTTTTTTTCATTTAGAAGGAGGCAAATGTATGTGTTTCATAACTGTGCACCATGGCAAAGAAGTGCCCTGAAACTCCTGCTCTGCCTGCTTTCTTAACTGATGGGTTGTCTCTTGAGGATCAACATACACCTCTCCTTTCAGCATTGATGTGTAAGACTGGAGGTGTAAGTGGTACAAACTGAAATATTTGCCCCCCATAACCCTACCTACATAAAGATAGTAGCAGAATCAAGGTTTCATTATGAGCCACAGCCAAGAATGTTGCTGGAATCTGTTATAATGTGTAGCCCACCAGACAATAAATATTATATCGTGCTGAAAGTTATGTGAGCATGTTAAAAACAGGATTATAGGAAAAGGTGAACAAGATACATAATTTATTTTAATTATTTATTTTAATTTCCCTCTACTTATTTTTTTCTGTGATCTCTACCTGTGGTAATTCCTAAACCTCTTCCAGATATTTTTGCAGTTAACCCCAGCTGATAACTAAGCATGACACAACATGTTCAATCACCCCTGGTGCAATGGGGGAGAGAATGGGAAACATAAAAGTAAGAAAACTGGTGGGTTGAAATAAAGGCAGCTTAATAGATAAAATAAAAGCTATGCACATAAAAACAAACAAACAAAACCCCC
>VWYO01018823.1:78541-124934 GCA_013400275.1 Rhadina sibilatrix
GCTTGGACTGTGAGTAGAGGGGGGGGGGGGGGGTGGAGTTCTAATTTGAGATAACGAAGTTTTTATGCTCATAAACCCCTTTCACTTATATAGAGATATTCACATTTCCATACATATATGTATTAATCTGGTTTGTCTGGACTAGAAAGTGACTCTGTGGCACAAAAGTAGTATATGGAGCAGGCTCCATGATCACAGAACCACCTAACCAAAGATTCTCAAAATCACAGAATGTTAAGTGTTGAAAGGGACCTCTTGAGACCATGTAGTCCAGCCCCTCTGCTAAAGCAGGTTCACCCAGAGTATATTCTACAAGATTGCATTTAGGTAGGTTTTTAATGTCTCCAGGAAAGGAAACTCCACAACCTCTCTGAACAGCCTATTCCAGTGCTCTGACTCTCTCAAAGTAGGGAAGCTTTTCCTCATATTCAGATGTGACTTACTGCATTTCTATTTCTGTTTGAATATTAAAGAGTAAATATGATCCACATTTAAAGAATTTCTGCCTATAGGAAACAAGGAAAAGAGTCTTATAGACAAAGTAAAAGAATAGGTGAGGGAGTGGTCCTACAAGCACCACCAAAGTGCTCATTAAAAACATACGATAATCTCTGCACAGGGTAACACCTTCTTGAGGAAAGAAATCTCTTATTGCTTTTGGACAATTGTCATTGTCATACATTGTACATACAATGACAGGAGTCTCTGTTGCAAACATCTTCACAACAGCTTCATTAGACAGAATGAGTGACAGTCCAAAACCAACATCTTGCCAATTCCTGATACCCATATGCCCTGTGTACCTCATAGCAAGTATGAATCCATCATGAGCACCTTAAACAACACCTTCTAACTTTCTGTGTACAAAACACTGTCCTACATGACCATATCTGCATCTCCAGCAAAGCTTTTACTGAGTTGTTACAAGGGTTCTGTCTAAGTTTGCTCTGTTTTACAGCAGAAAAATTTGGACGTATCTCTGGGAGGGGCAGATTCTCCACCCAACACTTGAAGAATACAAATGGTGTCTATTAATTGCTCTGCACACAGCAGGGACTACCTGAGAATACCTGCAAGCCAGTCTAAAATCCTTACTTGAAGAATTCTCATAGTCACTATGCAAATGCTTTGTCATTACAGCGGCTATGGACTCAGTCTCACACTCTTTGTTTGTGCACAGATTAACAGGGAGCTCCCAGACCACCCAGAGAATTGTGACTTTTCTGATCTTTGTATAAAGAAATCAGTCTCTTATATCTAGGCTACATTTGTTCAAGGCTGAACTTAGATAACAGTAATTCTGAATTTCCCCCAATTTTCCTTCTACTTCTGCCACTGAGACAAACTGTCTTACTGCTCAAGACCAAAGAGAAACCAGGAAATAACTTCATAATTTCTAAATATTGGAAGGCCTGAATTCCACATACTGCTCTGAGGTTGCTTTGCTGTTGTTACTTTTCCTGGAGCTGTCCATAGTCCCATGAACAACGTTTCTTCTATATCCATACATGGCTGCAATCTGATAGAATGTTTAGCTTTTGGTTGGTTTGGCAAGACATCTGTTGTTATAAGGGTCTCTGTATCAGCTTCCTATGAAGCAGAACAGAAGTGGAGTTTGGGGTAAACAGAAACCCGGCAATGAAACCCAAAGAGGCACAAACTTGGAAGTAAAATTTACTGCAGATCTCCTTGATAGTAACCCGTCATATTGTATTTAGAAGCTAGAAGATTATCCACAAGGTTGTCCTCTGCCCCATTCTGTTCCATGTAGTAAAATGTGACCCAAAAAAACAAAAAACAAACAAACAAACAAACAAACAAACAAACAAAAAACACAAAACCCCCCAAAAAACACAAACAAAGAAACAAAAACCCACAAAAACAGTCCAGTGCATTTTCCTTTATATACTTATTAACTCTAGATCATATCTTTGGGGTGATAAGTTAAGAAAAAATAGATTCTTTCCTCTCTTTCTAATTAACCTCTTTTCTGTCAGAAAATGCTCATCCCAGGAAATTAAAATATTTTGCTGTAACATTTTTTCTTAATTTCCAGGAGGACAATATCAAAGTTTCATTACAACTGTATTGTTCCAATAAATATTAAATATAGTATATTGAGTGATGAATACAAACCAAAAATTTAAGACTTAATCAAAAAAATTCTCCCAGCAAGATAAATTGAGTATTTCCTTCCCAGAAAAAAGAATAAATAAAGGCATTTAACATTCTATTCCAGTTTAAGATGAAAGAGCATCTTTATACCTCATACTGTAGTGCTGAATGTAAGTTTTGTATTCCAGTCAGCTATACCAGGGCATTTCTTTTAAAGGCCTATAGATTGTCTAACTAGGACTGCTCTATCAAGAATCTAAGCTTTTACATTTGGAAAAAGGAGAGTAAATCAAACTGAGAGAGCACCTGACAATGTTTTTTATCTCCTTGCAAGTTACAAGCGATAGCATTTCTCAGAACAGCTGGAATAAACCAGTTTTAGTTTTTGGCATCAAGAGTCATACACTTTAAATAACTCTGTTTCAGTTTTACACAAGTTAAAGGTAATCTAACAGACTTCCAGCTGTAAAATGATGGAATCATTAAACAATCCTGCATTTTTTCAAACTGTGACCTTGAAATCAGTAGGAATTGGATTATGCCCTAAATCAAGCCAAAAATTTACAAGCATTTCAGAGGATGCTGCAATGTCACATTTTGTAAAATAAGTGGAAACTCTAACTTCAAGATGGCTGTTTGGGAGTTGAAAGTTTGAGTAAAATTAGTAACTTTAAGCTAAGTATTTTTACTGGGCTAATTCAGCAGTTAGCATCACTGTTTAAGAGCTTCATGGAACATTTTTGACTTTGTAATATCCTTTTATTTTATGTGATTAAAAGGGAGCCTTTAATTTGTGACATCTCAGGAGTATTGTATTTACCTACTTAAGGTCGAATAGATAATTCTGTGTATGAGTCAGGGTGAAAAGGAAAGGATTTGTGGGGGTTTTTTCTTTTCTTTTCTATAATCTTCCTACTGCAGGAACTCTTCTTGATTCAATAATGACATTTGGTGGTAATCCCAAAGGAGTAATAATTTTGCCTGAAGACTAAACCGAGTGAGTGGTGATCTCCCTTGCTGTCAATGACCTATAGATGACATTTTGTACCTAATTAAATAGATGTCTTTCTTTTGAAAGAAATGGCGAATCATGCATAATTAGAAAAGGCATCAAAGTTGGAGCTGTTGGCTCATTAATCTAATGGAGCTAGCCTGTGGCACTTAAAGACCATTTGTATTGCTCATCATGTTTGTGCTACTTTATGAGCAATTAGCACTCTATATAAGACTGATTCTCTTGATAGTTTTCATTTTTCTCACACTCAAAGAAAAGATTTAGATTAGTTTAAGATATAGTACGAGCTATAACCTCTAACACTCATAAACATTCAGATATTAATGATTTATAACATGAGTAAAATTACCTGAAATCTAACACTGACTTAGTTTCTTAAGGCTAAACAAAGAACAGGAAAAAACCCTTCACAGAACTTTAGAACTCATAAACAATAAATTTTAAAAAATCACACATTCAAGGAAATGACAAGTTCTGTGATTCATTTTTGATGATTTTTTTTTAGTATGAGGAGGGATGATATTAATATTGTGTACATAAGTCCTTCTGTATAAGAGTAAAAAGGGTACTGTGTTTATTTATCTTTCTTCTAAGTTGCTTAATAATAATTAAATTTTCTATTTTAACAATATTTTAAAATATATCTAAAGATTTAGGACATATTGAATGTTTTATAAAGGAGATTCACTTGTAGGCTTTTTGGAGCCAGACTGTTTTCAATGTAAGTCTTCCAGAAGTTTAAATTTCACTTTCCACCTACAACTTGCCAGATTGGTCTATAATCCCTGCTAATTATTTCTCTAGAGAGTCTGACTACTTCAGCTTTACTAGGATTTGTTCCTGTACAATGCCTGGTTGTTTCTTACCGTAACCATGTCTCACAGAAAATAATCCATGAAAGCTGAAATGTACATTTTTGTGCTACGTAACATGTTTAAAAGACATCCAGAAACAGCTTGGGAAAATAAGACACCACTGATAGTTTAATATTCTAAACCATTTCTGACATGCCTGGGCTGTTCAACATACATTTGTGGATATGAGCATGAATATATTTTTGAGTGGATATCTTACACATGCTATAGCCAAACAAGTGTATATTTTCACCAAAAAAAAGGGCTAGCCAAATATTCATTTTAATTAAAATTTAAAATTTCTCTTTTGTCTTTCCTTTCATCTCTTTTGTAAAATTTTACTTCACCACAACTGCAAAGTCTACTAAGAGGCTTTACGTACAAGTTCTCACTGAATCAGAATATCTTCTGGAAATCTTGCGGTTTATGAATTTGTATTTAAATCTCATTCGTGACACCTAAAATTCCCCCAGGCTACATAACAGCCATATAACTGTATAGAATCACAGATTTTTTTAAGGTTGGAAAAGACCTTTCAGATGAACAAGTCAACTCTTAACCCCTAACACTGCCAGGTCCACCACTAAATGATGTCCTTAAGTGCCACAGCTACATGTCATTTAAATACCTGGGCAGCAAGGACTCAACTTCCCTGGACAGCCTACTCCAAAGCTAGATAAACTTTTCTGTGAAGAAATTTGTCCTAATATTAATTTTAAACCTCTCTTGGAGCAACTTGGTCTTTTCCTTGGCTTGCCACTTGTCACCTGAGAGAGGAGGCCTGTAGCCACCTGGCTATACCCTCCTATCAGAGAGTTGTAGAGAATTATAGGGTCTCCCCTGAGCCTCCTTTCCTCCAGAGTTAACAAGCCCCGCCCCCTCAGCTGTTGCTCATCAGACTTGTGCTCCAGACCCTTCACCAGCTAATAAAGTTGCCCTTCTCTGGACAAATTCTATCACCTCAATGTTCTTCTTGTAGTGAGGGGCCCAAATCTGAACGCAGGATTTGAGGTACAGCCATGCTAGTGTGGATTAAAAGGGAGTTGCTACTGCCCTAGTCCTGCTGGCCACACTATTTCTGCTATAACATATTTGGTATGATGATTATTTGTTCTGGGCTATACACAATAGTCAGAAAAAGTAGAGACTTAGATATTAACCTTTGTCCGCTAAGAGTGTAGCTTATAAGTCAATAACTCAGACTCTTCCTGCTTGAGCTAGCAGAGATTCTAAGACCAATGTGCAGCAGTCTTTCCTCCATATTATCTTATCCATCCCTCATTGGTTCATTTATGCTAATTTGTGGGCCCTCAATTCATCTCCATTCACCAAGGTCAGTGAAGAAGAGGAAGAGGAGGAGCTCCTCCAGTCATGGGAGCAGAGATTCCCCTGTGGCCTGCAGTGCAGACCATGGAAAGTCAGGCTGTGCCCCTGCAGCCCNAAGTGAGCTCTCCCTGTTCTTTTCTCAACTCATTAACATTTTGTTATATTTATATTTTCCAGTGTGAACCCACCAGAAACCCATCTTTGTTCCTTCATACAGTTTCTTTCAAATGCTTTTAGTCTATAAAACAATAACTAAATGACTAACCATCAAGTTTCTCTCTGCTGCTTGCTCCAAGGTTTTCTGAGAACATTGACAAAACTAGAAGAAATTTAAAAAACCCATACACATTTGTCATCTTGCACTTCAGTATTAAATATCTCCCATCCCCTCTTTTCTTCTTTTTCCCCTGTTCTCCCTTTTTTCTCTCCCCACCTTTCTTTTCCCTTTTTTCTTCTTCTTCTCCTTCCCTTTCCCCTTCTCTTTTCCCCTGCTTTTCTCTGTTCACAAGCAAAAAGATCTGTTTTCTGTCTAGAAGTGGTTTCCCAGTCTGATTTGAGTGCCTAGTAACAGGAAACAGTGCTCAGTAGTTACAGGCTACTTATTTTAATGCAACAGTAAAATAAATTAGTATGTAAAATACATATGTAGTAAACT
Organism: Rhadina sibilatrix; assembly: GCA_013400275.1. NCBI lineage: Eukaryota > Metazoa > Chordata > Aves > Passeriformes > Phylloscopidae > Rhadina > Rhadina sibilatrix. The sequence goes on from VWYO01018823.1 coordinate 84,507, forward strand.
GCCAGCAGTATCTGTTGCCTTCAGGCTGCAATAACTCCTGTTAGAATTGTATTTTGTCCCAAATCTTTCTTCAGTCTTTGAGCTACTCCAGAACATCAGTCTCTTGTGGATGTAAATAACTGATGACTCATTAACAGACTGATACAAACAAGTGTATTTTACAAAGGAACAGAACTGAAAACTTTGCTCCNAAGAGGAGGAGCTCCTCCAGTCATGGGAGCAGAGATTCCCCTGTGGCCTGCAGTGCAGACCATGGAAAGTCAGGCTGTGCCCCTGCAGCCCATGGAGGTTCACTGGGGTGTAGAGATCCACCTGCACACACAGAGGAGACCCACACCTGAACAGGTGTTTGCCCAAAAGAAGACTGTGACACCATGGGAAGCCCGTGCTAGAGCAGCCTCCCTGGTAGGACTTTTGACTCCATGGGATACTCACACAGGGGGAACTTGTTCCTTTAAGACTGCATCCTGTGGAAAGGCACCCATGTTGGAGTAGTACATGCAGAACTTTAGCCTTTAGAAAGAACCCACACTGAGGAATTTTGTGGAGACCTATATCCCATGGGACAGATTCCATGATGGAGTGGAAGAAAGACTCATCTTCCTGCGCAGTGGCAGAAATAACCTGCTGTGAACTGACCATAAACCTCATTCCCTGTCTCCCTGCATGGCTGTGAGGGAGAATGTAGAACCCAGGAAAGCNCATTAACATTTTGTTATATTTATATTTTCCAGTGTGAACCCACCAGAAACCCATCTTTGTTCCTTCATACAGTTTCTTTCAAATGCTTTTAGTCTATAAAACAATAACTAAATGACTAACCATCAAGTTTCTCTCTGCTGCTTGCTCCAAGGTTTTCTGAGAACATTGACAAAACTAGAAGAAATTTAAAAAACCCATACACATTTGTCATCTTGCACTTCAGTATTAAATATCTCCCATCCCCTCTTTTCTTCTTTTTCCCCTGTTCTCCCTTTTTTCTCTCCCCACCTTTCTTTTCCCTTTTTTCTTCTTCTTCTCCTTCCCTTTCCCCTTCTCTTTTCCCCTGCTTTTCTCTGTTCACAAGCAAAAAGATCTGTTTTCTGTCTAGAAGTGGTTTCCCAGTCTGATTTGAGTGCCTAGTAACAGGAAACAGTGCTCAGTAGTTACAGGCTACTTATTTTAATGCAACAGTAAAATAAATTAGTATGTAAAATACATATGTAGTAAACTGCCAGCAGTATCTGTTGCCTTCAGGCTGCAATAACTCCTGTTAGAATTGTATTTTGTCCCAAATCTTTCTTCAGTCTTTGAGCTACTCCAGAACATCAGTCTCTTGTGGATGTAAATAACTGATGACTCATTAACAGACTGATACAAACAAGTGTATTTTACAAAGGAACAGAACTGAAAACTTTGCTCCTTGCTCCTGACATCTACATATAGCAGTAATGATATTGAAACAGGCCAAGGTATTTTTGGAGTGAACAGATCTTTATGCCATAGTTCATTCTGTGTTCCTACTACAAACTTCTTAAATGTACATTTACCAGTGTCTTGAGTGACACCTCCTGGAGAAAGTTAACATGGTCATTCCCAGTAATTTGCTAGTGAACTCTGACAAGAGATTTGTTGACTCCATTCCTGCAACTCTTCTTTTGGAAATAGGAGATTTATGCAGCGAATTTATTTCCTTTTCAAGAATCAAGATACACAGATTTTCTTCCTCTCACAGTAGTGCTGGCTGAGTCGACTCAAAGTGCTTGTCTGGTGACATAGTAACTACCCTAAAATAGTGTAACAATTTGTCCTTATAATTACATCTTTTGACAAGATATCTCAGGAGAGCTATGTAGCCTTACCATTCTTCAATGGCACTGGGCTAAATCAAAAGCAACTACAAAAAGGCACAGAGCAGAGCCTGACAAAACTTTCCAAGGAAAAATCAGGCCAATGCTCTATGAAGAATGAACAGATGATATTAATGTAATCTGGAAGAAAGAGATCATTTTATCCCCATGCTTTGATCTGCTGAAGTCTCTGGCTGTGCCTTTCTGAATTATACAGTGCACAGTAAAACTATTGCAGCATGGTTTAGAGCTAGAAACTGGATTAAATAAACATGCTGCCAGGAATAATGTATATTCCAGAAACCAGGTTAGCTAAATTAAAACAAACTTTGATATTTTGCTACTGTGCACCAAGGACATGCACATAAGGTAAGAAGTGGTCACAGGACAGTTCTTCAATTTCATGTGCTTACAGAAGGCAAAAGTAGGTTTAAAAACATGTATCATAAATCTCTCAACTCATCTCATAGATTTCAATTTTATTTTATTGATCATGAACCTGAAGATAAATTATTTCAAGAAAAATATGATTAATTGTTTTATGTATCTGTTTCTATTATTTTCATAGAGCTGCTGCATACTGCTACTGAAGGACTAGATGACCTCCAGATGTCCCTTCCAGCCTCAAGATTTCTGTGATTTTTGATTTAAAAAAAAAAAAAAAATCCAGGCAAACCTGAGATAGGAAGAAGATATATATGGTTATATTAGGAAGTAGGTGGAACTGAAGGAGGAAGAAAACATTAGTGCAATAACCCTTAAATTATCAAGAGAATTCTGTAATTATATCTTTTTTCCCCTCTCCCAAATGAAACCACAGTGATTATTCACAGTCACTGGGCTATCACAAAGGAAAACTGATTCTAGTCTATGTTTTGAACCCTTACTTCACCTCACTCAGAGTAAATGCTCTCATACAATAAATGGACCAAAGAGGTGCTAAAAACTAAATCTTTGTCCATGACAAGTCTCCAGAACATGCATAAACACAACATTCAAATGAATCACATATACATAGGTAACTCTATATAATTGACAATATTCCTAAAACATCTAATAATTTTACTGAATAGTTTCTAAGACAAATAGTTGTTCCTTCTGTAATTTTCCAGACAGAATTACATATACCAAATTAAATAATTTTACATGCAGTGAAAAATTGCCACTGTATTTCAACTGATATAAGTTAAAAAGCCCAATTGTTTTTTATGCTGTGTCTGCTCCATTTATGTTACTGTGCAGCAACAGGATCAAGCCCGGGCATGGATTTTGATGTAGGAAGGGATCATCTTTCATTTAAATGTGGCTCATTTCTTGTAAAGTTTTTCAGATTGTTGCATAGAGAAATGAATTATTATTTAAAGTGATTCTATTAGTTAAATTCAGCATTTTAAAACAAGTCTGAGTCACCACTGCCTTCTATAATTTTTACTTTTGTTCTTGTTATGCCAGTCTGAGAGCACAATGCAGACACTTTAAATTGTTTCAGATGCAGACAACATAATTTGCCTCCAAAAAACCTTGCTGGGCAAGTGTAGTGTCAAAGCATACTATTTTATAGCCTAGTACAATATGGAATTTATTTCTAAAAGCAGATCAGAAGAAAATAATAGAAGTCAGAAACTTTCATTCATGTAGAGATTAAAAAAAAATAATAGGATATTTAGAGGTAAAGTTGCAATTTCAATCATAATGATTAAACAAAGTGCATAACTTTAGGTTTCTAACTGAGGTTAACATCTTCAAAAGTGATGGTCTATCTACATCTCTCTGTCTTCTACACTGAGAACAAAGAGAAAATTATGTCTCTCAGTTCTAGATCCTCTAAGTCAACCTCAAGTCAACCATTTGGCTACAGAGAGAAAATATTAGATTTTGTGAGCATATCCATTCCCACTCTGTTCCCCGTGTTCCCAGTCAGCTATTTTTGAAAGTGTAATTTGAAGGTGTGTTAAGATGATTCAAGATTTTACTTAAATAACAGTGTGTTTAAGTCATAGCAGGTTGGCTGAAAATTACAAAAAGCCTCAGAAAGTCAGGTACACAGCTTTAAACAGAAAGCAAAAGATTTGGAGCCTAATAGCTTTGACTAACTTAGAAACTTCCAAGCATGATACTGGCAAATCCACGCAGTAAAATCCATGAAGAATGATGCCAGTGTGTGGGTGTGGGCGGAACCCCGGTGGCTTTGCCCTGGAGGGAAGAATTGCACAATCTCCCTGCAAAACACTAGATAAGGAGTCAAGCTTTCTGTCACAGCGACTTCTAAAAGATCCAGAATCCTCTGGGAAGATTTTATGTAGATCTGTTGTGAATGATTGGCTTTGTACCCTTTCCCTCCCACCCTTGGTGTCCCATAAAAACCCCTGAGTCTCCCTAGTCCCTGGGGTACCCTGTCCCTGGATCCCTTTGCTGGTACCTTTGCAATAAAGTTACCTCATGTGGAATCTCCATACGGGCCCTCTCTCTCTCTCTCTTTCCCGGGCCGGCTAAAAGAGAAGCAACCTCGCAGAGGCAGGAGCTGAGAAATCACTGAGCTGAGAATCACTGAGCTGAGATCACACGAGCTGAAAAATCACTGCTCTGCCTCCCTGCTGAGATGCTCTCTGACGGCTGAAGAAGGCGCTCTTGCCCCTCAAGAAGCTGTCTTTGACAAGATACCTTTAGGGGTGGCTCTGAGCCTTTCTGGGTCCTAATCCCCGGACCCCACCACCAGCCGGAGTACCAGTGTACTGGCCTTGCTAAGCCAGGGTTAGTTTTTTCCATACATGTCATATGGTTCTATGTTTTGGATCTGAGACCAAGACAATCCTGATAATATACCAATGTTCTAGTGTTTGCTGACCAGTGCACAGTATCAAGGCCTTTTATCTGTCCCCCAGGGGATGCATAATCTGTTAGGATGAGTCACAACCTAGCAGGTGACCTGATCTGACCAAAGAGAAGTTCCATACCATGTAATGTCATGCTCAGTAACAAAAGGGAAAAGAAAGGGCTATGAGGGTAATCAGGACAGGCATCAGTCTACTTGTGGGAGGTGGTGAATGATTGTTTTTGTATCACTTATGTTTATTTCTCTTTTCTTCCACTTAACATTCACTTATTGCATTTTTTCTTTCTTGACTTCCCAGTTCCTTGCTTTTACTATTTCCTTGCTCCATTGGAGGCACGAGGAGAAAGTGAGCAACAGGGTGTGTGGTGCTTAGCTGCCCACTGGGATTAACCCAAAACAGCCAGCAAGTTTGAAGAACTACACTGGCTTAAAAATTAGAGATTTTTTTAAAAAGGTACATTTTTGTGTAATTATTTTTTTCCTAATGCAGAATTGATAAAAAGGTTTATGTTGGCTTTTTTGTTTTGTGATACTTGCTGCTATTTTAGAAAAAAAAATCAGATTGACAGCTAGAACAATAATAGTTCTTCAATTCACAGAAACTAAGCATCAGATAGTCATGTGAATCTTTATAAACTATACCATGTATCAACAGATGTGAAACAAGACCACAAGATCTGACAAAGCTGCAGCACCAAGCGCTGTCAGAATTATCAGTAAGAATAGAAATTCTTTTCTTATCTGAACAAAGAGCTGGTCAGAGGTCTGAGGAAGAACAGAGTTTTAAATCATGCTGCCAAATGCACCTTCCCACTGGGTTGCAGGATCCTCTTGAAAGCCTCACTCCACAGCAAATTGCCACTGAAGTAGGACTTTTCTTTCACCTATCTAGTGTAAAGTATTCAAGACCCTTGCTGTCTTCAAAGAGCATTGCAGGCATTCAGCAAATGATCATCCCCAGCATGTTTTGTCCAATTTCTATTACCAGCTCTCAAACAATAAAATAGATGTTGCAATACAAGCACTCCAATGAAGGCTGAGAAGTGGGAGCTGCACTCATACTGGTTCTTTCAGCATGTCATGGTTTAATCCCAGCTACCAACTAAACACCACACAGCCACACACCAAATTACCCCTGGTGGGATGCGGAAAGAATCAGAAGAGTAAATACAAGAAAACTCATGGGTTGAAATAAAGACAATTCAATAAGGAAAAAAAGAGCCATTCATGTAAGTAAAGCAAAACAAGGAATTCATTTACCACTTCACACAGGCAGGCAGGGGTTCAGCCATCTCGAGGAAGACAGAGCTCTATCACATGTAACAGTGACTTGGGAGGACAAACACCATCAATCCGAGCACCCCCCACTTCCTCCTTCCTTCTTCCCCCACCTTAAATGCTAAGCATGACACCATCAGTTCTGGAGTATCCTTTTGGTGGCATCTTCCACTGCTTATAGAATACTTTAAAAATTCCCACTGTCACCTGAAAAATTTATTATGCAAACTTAGATGATGCCACACCCTGGATTGTGTGATAATTATAGTGGTGAATTCTCTAATAGCGACATCTTTTGTACTTCACCTGCAATAAGTGCAAGATTCTACAACTTCTTAGATGAAGGCTATAGCATTAATCAAGCATGGTCCCATATTCATTTTTCAGATATTTTGTTACAAGAAAATAATTGAATTTTGTTGTATCTATTTGTTAGTCTCAAAATTCAAGATTTTCTTAAACATTTTGAACATTTTGGAAACAGGATCTCCATCTGATTCTAAAAATAGAGGAGGTTCTTATGTCCTGTGGTTCAAATATTTTTACAGATTTTGTGAGAGGATGGAGGAGCTCAGTTCAGTTACTTAAATGACTATGTAAGAAATATCACAGCCAGGTTTAAGGTGCCAGCCAAGGGCAGTGTGGGTCTCTCGCAGGTTTGGCACAATATTTACCTCTTTAAAATGAAGTTCACAGGTATGTGTGTTCCATACACACACACATGTGCTGTATGGCTACATCACATGAGATGTGAGATGTCTCAGAGAATTTGAAATAAGGTGTTTAATTTGAAATAATGTGTAGCCACCAGGCCTGCTCCAAAACTATCCGTATATGCTCCATATCACTAGAGCAGACAGAAACAAATACAGGATTTAGAAAACAAACAAACATACATTGTTAAGCAAATATTTTATTTTCAGAATTACCAATCATTCTCTAATAGCACTGGAAAACTCTCAGATTTGAAAAAAACATTAATTGTAGACAGAGCTGGTAATTTATATCTAGCAGATATATTTTGCAGTTGTGTAATTTTAGGAGCTTTCTTTTTTATTCTTTTTCTTTTTTTTTTTTTTAGCAGACATGATATTATACTTTAAAACATTGTAATCTCTATAAATAGTGTTAGAACCTTAAATTTTAAAAATTCTCAAGATTATGGCTACTCAATATTTCTTTTTTTCTGTCTGCCATTTATATAGGCGTCTTTTATACAGAAAGCACTGCATTATCTTCATTTAGTTATTTCACAATATGTTTATGAGGTAATAAAAGAACAATTTTTCTGATTGAGAAATCAGCATATAGAAAGAAGTTCACATATAGATTAATTAATGTAACTAATAAAATTATGAAATCATAATAATCCTTAATTTTAGGTTTCCTTCATTATGTATATGAAGAATTGGATTTTTGAGGGAATAATCTTCAAAAATCAGCTGTTTATACAGCCACCCCAAGTCTTGAAATGAAGTATAAGAGACAAGGGAAAAGTTCTGCTGAGGACTCTGATTTGTAAAGACTACTTGTACCAAAGGCTTATTCTTTTTTTTTTTTCTTCAGATTTGCTGATGAGAAATAATTCACAGTGTAAACTTTACAGGATTCAGGACATCCATGAAAATAAATTACTACAAGGAATCTTCTGTTGATTCATTACAGTGATTTACTATGGTCTTTTCATATTTTAGCAATATAACAACAACAATACAGAACTTTGCCAAACTTCATCAAAGAAGTATCTTAATATTCTCAGGAAAGAAAAAATTAATTAGTTTTAAGACAATAGTCTCTCTGAAGTACAAATTTAGAATGACAGGATAAAACCACCACAGGCAGATAAAGTGCTGGAACTGTAGTGTTTTTACAGCACTTATACAAAACATTGTGATTTATTAAAGCCTTCTTCAACTTTCTTTCACATTCCACATATCCAAAATATTTAATTGGGCCATTCACTGGAATCTCACATGAGAATTTGAACCTATGCTTCTATGTAACTGTATAAGCTTATATGTGATAGTGAAATGTTTACTATATTTTTATTCTTGTTCTGTGTCAAAGATTGTTCCAAAAGCAAATTTTTTGATGAATTATACATTCTTGAGACTCAACTTTTGACTATGAAATACGCCTATTGATTTGGTGGATTCTAAAAGATTGTGTTTTATTTATAAGATGATATTTTATTTGGAGTCACTGCAATTCATCTACTGAGTTATCAATTCATTCCTACCTTCATTGGAATTAAATTATTTTTGTTTCTTTATTGAATAACTAAGACTTCCAGCTTTCTTTGTTGTGACTGTAAAAGATATTTATTTGAAAAGGTGTGAAATTATCAATAGGAATATAAACAAGGCAGCTCTTTGATAGTGTCTATATATTTGTTCATTTTAGCCCATCAAGATAAAATTGTGAACATAAAGGGAGTCTTTCCAGCTTGTATTTATCTGATCTCACTAAACATAATGAGAACAACAACAAATATGTGCAATTAACTGCACAGCAAAAACACAAACAATAAAAAAAAAGCTAACAGAGATAACATTTCTTTTCTGAATGTTTTTTTTTTTGCTGTCAAGCAATGAACATAAAAGTGTTTGTAAAACTGTACATGCCACCTGTATGGAATATAGAAATTCTTATATATCATTAAGAAAAAAAAAAAAAGAAAAAAAAAAGTAATACTCCCCTTCCAAACACATGAAGATTTACATCACTTTGAACAAGTTTTTAACACTTAGGTTAATTAAACATTTAAAATTACAAGGAGACATCTAAATGTCAACATTTAAACATTAGTTTCTTAGCTGTGCTTGAATTCTATGTTTGAGATAAAACAGAATGAATCCTATCTATGAGAAATCTTTCTATTCTCATATCTCCATATTTATTTTGTACAAACTATACACGGTCCTAACTGCATTCTGAATTTTTTCAGAACTCTATTTTATTGTATGGATAATTTATAATTATCTAATTAATAATTAATAAAAATTAATATTTAATTAACATGCTTCAACAGTTCAGGCAGAAACAACCAGGATGTGGCTGGTAGACAATGGTAGGCAATCTAGTTTTTCCAGTCCAGTATCTAAGTAGAACTCTGTTTGGTTCATGGAGAGCTAGGTATGACTTTATTCTTCCTTTTGTTCTTTTGTTTTCCCTGGAAAGCTGTTCCAGAAAACTGGTTGCTTTTGGAACTTTTTTAATATGATGACAACACTGACAGTCAAAGAACACAGCAAGCTGGAAGAGGAAGGGAAAATGATATGCCAGTGTACTTTTCTGTCCAGTCAAGTTCTATCACAGAGCTGTAGATTGCGGCTCTCTTGGTATTTTCTCATGCTTGGCCAGGGCACAAGCTGGCAGATGAGGGTGACCCCAGCATGCCCTGACCGATAGGTCACAGTCCCCCAAGGTCTGAGCACAACTGGCAGAGCCAGGATCTGGTAAAATCTGCGGCACACTACACATAGCTCAGGCAGGGACTGGATGCCTGACTCAGGGCTGTCATGAACTCCTGGTGCCACAGGAGGGGAAGCTTGTCAGGAACACTAAGATGTACTGATGTCTCCAGGGCTCTGATATCTTTATATGAAACAGAAGGCATTTTCTATCTGGAAACAATGAGTAGCTTGCCACCGATTCCCAAGGGGAAGGTGGGAATTTTATGCTTCTCTAGTACTTACTAGAGATTGATGCACCCTCATTTTTTCAACAGCATTAGTTCCTCAAACCCAAGCTTGTTGGATCAATTGCTTTCTGGATGACTGGAATGGAAGGATTGTAAGTCATAGCTTTTATTTATGTCCTTTGGTATGGATTTGTCTCATATCTAACTGACATAGACTCTGCTTAGCTTGCAGGTTTCTGAAAAATCCATTCCTTAGGCGCTTGGCTCTTCTTTATACCTTATTGGGAGCCAAAACATTTATTGGCTGCTGAATTTTCCAGGAAGTAAGCTGGCAGCAGATGAGGTGTTGCTTCTCTAGTTTAGTGGAACTGTGCCTAAGCACCTTTAAAAAAACCTGGCTTTATATATGCTGCTTCTCATCCATAAAACAGAGAAAAAAAAAAGGAAAAAAAAATCCTGAATTCATAAGCTGTAAGAGTAAGCACATTTAAGTTTGCAAGGTCTTCAGATATTGTGATATAGAAGCCACAAAGAGATGTTTGATAAGAAGAAACTATATTCAAGTTAAAGATCAGAAACAGCTTTTTAATTGCCAGCCAAGCAGAATACTGAACAACATACAGGCACTTTGGGCTGTTCCCAGCCACTCATTCAATCAATTAAGTGAAAAACTTTTGAGTAAATTGGAATACTGAATTAATATGAAGAAATAATGATTTGCCTATAGACATTTTGCAAATGGGAAAGATTAATTAAGGGAGGCATTTATTTCAAATTATTTGCTCAGCTGTTGTTGCTCAGAATTCAATGGAGTTTGCATATGTGACTGAGATACTTCAATACAGGCCAGGGAAAAGTATATATTATTTAATTTTTTAAAATTTTGTTGTTGTTTGTTTGTTTTTTTTGGGTTTGTTTTTTTTTTTTTTTTCGGGGGGGGAAGAGGTTTGTTTTTTTGTTAAAGTAGGTGCAGATTAAGGGAAAAAATGCATAAAAAACCTAGCCTAGGTTACCTGCTAGATAAAAGAAGGTAAAATACTGGCATTTTTTTAAAAGGAAACAAAAAAAGCCTAAGCAAATTGATTAAAAGAAAATTAAAACATCTACATAGCTGATGTACATTTTCTATATAGAAGGGTCTGGTTTATATCTGTTAGAATATTTTATAAGAGTAAGTTTAAAAAGACTATACTTTGAAATCCAGTGAATTCCAAAAAGTTCCATGTGACTATGGCAAGGTATAATCATGCAAAAGGGCACCTTTTTTTAGAGCATAGAAAAAGAAAAAGAACCATGAGACTGACTCACCAGGGCTGTGAACCTTGATGGGACAACAAATGACCTGTACTCAGCAGAAAGTCTTGGAGGGCCAGTAGATTTATGATGAGTTTCCTACTTAAATGACAGGAACTTGTAGAAAGCAGTGGCACGAGAAGGACACAAAGACAGGAACAAGGCATTATCATGGGGAGTGGCAGGACAAAGCATTCAAAAAGGGCTTGAAGATGGTCATGTCATCATGGTGACAGTGGTATTGTGCTAGGAAAAATGGTGTCTTGCCCTGGCTGATTCAGATACCTCCAGGGATAGCAGCCTTCTCAGCCAAAATGGACTTTCTGGAACTTTTCTACCTGAGGCTGCAGGGAGTGTCAGGAAACACCTTTAAGTGAAAGTTTATGTCACGGTCTTATATGGTGCACTTATGGGTATGGAGTGAAAAGTATTTATTATAAAAAGTAAAATAAAGAAACCAAATTAAAGAAAACAAGTATGTGTTGAGATATAACGTGTTGCACAATGCAACATGCTACTGATGCACAAGCACAGATTCATGCAGAGCACTAGAAGTGGACTGAAGCTGTCCAAGGGCTCCAGCACACACCACCATCAGCAGTGAAGGTTATGCCTTGGAGCACCTCCAAGACAGCAGTGGATTTTCTAGGCAGACAAAGATTATAAAATTATACGTAAATGTTTGCCAACTAAAAGATCCCTTAAGGGACTACCAAACAACCTGCCAAGAAGACACTTGTGCCTCTATATCACCCACTGTTCCTGATTAATCAGCTGTGCTTTGTGTCCCAGCTGTGCCCAGAGAAGCTGTGGAAAACCCTGGGCAAACTGCTCCAGATCTGAAAAAAGCTTTGAGCAGGAGATGGACCAGCTAAAGTCTAGTGGTTAGTTCCATGTTGCTTTCTCCTGCTTTTCCTCCTGCCTGGCTAGTACCTGCAGAAGAACTGGCAACAAGTCTCTCTAGGTCCTGGAAGGGAGGTGAGGTACAGGAGCCTTACCAGAGCTTTCCGAGAGGATTCTCTTGGCAGCCTGTAGCAGCTCATGGCAGCACACAGGCAGGCAAGGCACAACACGGCCTCCAAGGGTGTTGATCAGACAGGGTTTGTTTGGGGGTCCCACACCGGGGGGAGCGGCACGGCTCCCACAGGAGAGAGGGGGAGGGAGAGAGGGGGGAAGAAGAGAGAGAGGGGGCAAGAGAGGGAGCAAGCAAAAGGCCTTCCCCTTGTGTCCTCAGCTTAAAAGGGCTTTCCAGTGAGGGGCAGATCCAAGGCTCTGACCAATGGAATACTGAGGGTAGGAGGGGTTGGGTAACAATTGGGTTACAATGAATGGCAACCTAAGGGGTGGTTTACAACAACTTGGTAATGAACCATTTAGGAAAAATGAATTACCATGGTTCCAGCCAATTCTTCAGCAGTGCTTTCAGCAATCTGAATTGAGCTTTTACGGGCAGGTTATAACTTTCCAGGTTTATAGTAGAAAATTATTTATTTTTTAGCATTCAGTACAGCTTACAAACATTGAAGTGCTGGGATCCCTGTGATCTCTGATGAGACTTTCTTAGAATAACAACTGATTATTTTGACTCTTTGAAGGTGAAACACGGATGAGGAAGCTAAAGCTATTTTTGCTAGTTTGAAAGAACAGAGGTTGTTTCACACACATACATCCTTTTATTCACATTCCAACATTCATGTGTAGGCTAAGCTCTCCAGTTTCTTCATCTCTAAAGCCAGGACACAGATATTAGATGTTGTAAAGAGCTTTTATGTTGGGCTTTTGCACAAAAAAAAAAAAAAAAATTCACAACATGCGAGTATGCATGAGAACTGTAAAATATTGGTGACTTTATTTCCCCAGTTAGAGAGAAATACCAATCTATTCACTGATGAGGTCAGCTGGAGACCTTTGTTAGCTAATGAAATGCCAGTGTTGGCATTGTAATAAAAGATGCACTTCTGAGTTTATGTTATTTTTTTTCACCTATGAATGCTAATTAAAATTGAAGATGCCATAGGCCAGAATTTTTTTGTAACTAAATAAATAGAGCAAGTCAAGTGAACTGCAAAAGATTTAAGTCAGTTGTAAGAAGCTGTATATTAGAAGGCTATTTTACGCTAATCAATAATGTAATTTAATTAAACCATAAACTTTCTAATAATAGACATAAGAAACGAGAAATTTACTCAAAAAGTAAAAGCTTCATCAATGAATGCAAAACCTGATATTGAACTAGGAGAAAAAGTGTATTAAAGTACCTAGTTAGGGTTTAAAAAATATGGTTGAACTCCATTTCTATTATATGTGTCCTAACGACAACTTTCACATTTCTGAGGAAAAAAATTACTTTTATTGTGACTTTACATTCATTTTTAATTTTTAATTTTTAAATAGAAAGAGGTTTATGAATTAGGATCAGTATCACTGTTCATATTAAATACTTTGATACTTTTTGCAGTGTTTGTTAGATATTTTCTTTCCCACTTTTCTAGTTCTACTTTTGTTAAAATCAATTTTATAATTACCTATTTTGTAAAATTGTGAGATGGAGGACTTTAGATATAAATATATTTTATTCCATTAAAAAAAGAAAATGAAAATAAAATTGAAAAATTTTCTTTAAGGAAAAATTCCCATGTTTGATTTGTTCACAATACATAATTTGATAAATTATTTTTCATTTTAGGAGCTCAGACTGAAGGATGTAAAATAAATTTAGTTTGCAACCATGTTGCTATTATGTCTTAGGCATGACTCAGAAAAAGCAGTATTTTTAGTGGTGTGTAATATCTTAGAAATCAACAAGCCACCTTTTTTCATTGATAATTCATAAAGTGTGAAACTGTATTCTGTGGGGTTTGCAAGTCAGATAGAAGCTTATCAAGAATAATGACATATTCCTGAGTATCGAGTTTCACACACATTTGTTTTCACTGTGTGTCATCTCCAATTTATTGCAAGATGTTGTGTACCTTTGAGTAGTACTCAAAGGCAACTAATATGATTAGAGACAATCAGAATTGTTTATCTCTGAACTGAGGACCAACAACCTTGAAGTCTTGCAAATCACTAAATAATAATAACCTAAAAACCCATTCTCTATTCTCCTGCGTCATTTCTTGCATTCTGTGCATCTAGAGGAGCTGACAAGGAGAAGAACAGACACTGAAGAATGGAGGGGAGCTTGTGAGGAATGGTCAGGCTAAAATCCCTCTGGAAAACTGCTAAACACATAAGGTTTCAAGGAACACAACTGTAGCTCTGTTAAACTCATTAAAGATCTAACAATTTTTTTTTTAAATTAAAAGACATTTCAGTTTAAACACTCTAAGTTTCAGTATCACTATAAAATGAAATAAATGTCACTATCACTAAAGATATAGCCCTCATGGCCTCAGTTGCTTGCCTCTAGCTCCTACCACTTTCTAAATGCCAAGTGCCTGAAGTTCCTATAGCTGCATGATGAACTGGTCTGGTTAAAAATATTTTTGTCTCTGGGGATCACTTCTCTCAACAGCAGCTAAAATTCAGGAAATGAAAGGTGCATATCCATAATCATTTCAACAAATCTAAATTGAGACTGCTGTGATCTCAGCTGCCTTTTCCATCCCCAGCTGTGCACTCTCCTGCCTTGCACTGGCACTATGTCTTGTGTAATCATGTATTGAAACATCACGGGAGCTGAACAGATGAAAATTCACTAAGTAAAAGAAACTAAAAAAAAAAAAAAAAAAAAACAAAAAAACAACCCCAAACCAAACAAAAAAACCCCCACTTATTAGTCTTTAGCGGAATCAAATCCCTGAAACAGTTTATTATGTGAGTGGCTAATACTTCTACTTAACAGTAGAAGTTAAGGAGAAGGGATAAATAGTAGGAAAAAATTAGGACCCTGACAGACCAAAGAGCTCAATGATTACCTTGTTGAAGCAACATGAAACACTCTTTTTAGATCTGTGGCTGAAAGAAAGGCAGAGTTCAGATAAATATACTACAGTATAAATATATACATATTTTTCTTTTTGTTCGGTTATAGTTCTGCATAAAACTGAAAAATGGAGGTGAGGTACTGGGCATTAGCTGATACAGGGATATCAGCTGGGATATCAACCATTTTGAGAGGGTGGCATAAGGTTCTGTGTTCAATCAGAACACCATGATGTCCCTTTGGTTACACTAGCAGCAAAATTCCCCACTAACAAGGACTTCGATTATCAATTCAGTTTTGATGTTGCTATTTTTAAACTAGGACTCCTATAGAAACATAAACACCTTTAGTCTTCATTTCATAAAACTACAAAAAGGAAGTGATTTTGAGCTCTCTTCCTTTGTAAGGTAGAATACTCCTGGCAGAACAATACACTGACAATTTGTGTTTTCTTAGAGTAATGCCAGTATTTCCCAGCTTCAGGCATGAGAATAGAGAGAAAAATCCCTGCTCACTTTTAGTTTTGGATAACCTCTGCACTGTAATGGACTTGCCAGGCTGTTTACAGCAGCTCTGGGGCTAGTTTGCACTTGGTGTGGTAAAACCATCACAAAAACCTGGCCCTCCATCTTCTAAAAAACTAAAGCTCTGTAATCAAGTTTTTCAATTGTAGTGGCTGCATCAAGACAACAGAGCAGAAAGAAAATGAAGCGTAGAAAAAAGACAGACATGGAAATATCACCCGTGTTCTTTAGTGAATTTCTACTACCCATTATCTGTTTAATTATCAATTCCTTTCTGCTCACTTCAGTAACAATATCAGCTGCCTAGCATGGTAGGAGACATGAGCATCCCAAAATGATGTTAAGTAGGCAAGCTAAACTGTAATACTGCATTAAATATTTCCTATTTAGGCAAGAATATGGCTGCATTTGATCTCACTGAAATCCCCAAACTCTCACTTCATAGAGGTTTACCCAGGCTCTAAATCAACGAAGCTGAGGACATGTTGCTTTGTAACAATCTATTCCTTCACGTTAAAAACAGCTGAACATGATCTTGCTGGCTCCCAGTGTGGTGCTGTGGCTGAGAGGGCTAATGTGCCTGCATAATCGGGGGAATACTCAGCTGGAGTGGTGAGGTTATATTACTGACATAACAGCATAAATGTTTATGTTTACTCTGAGACTGGAGGTGCAAACTGGAGTATACACATTCCCTAGAGAGGCAGCTATTCTCCATGACTACAATCTTTAAGAGAATGGTAAGAAAACGAGACTGTTTACCACAGCAGGGGGAAAACAACTCACACAGATTTAGACACTAAACAATAAGATGCTAGGAACTGAAAATACTGATGACTGCAATGTTTTTGTTAGTCTCATGTCACACGTACAGGCTTTTCCTACAGCAGATTGAATAATGGATGAGGAACAAAAAATATGTGTACAGAGAGAAATGTATATTTCTGTATTGTATCTGGACTTACTGCTCTCTTTAGCCTTCTCTGAAAAAGTTTTTATACGCAGCAGTTAGCTTAGAAATACTTAGTAATACAAAAGAAGAACACAGAAGTTACACGGAAAGAAGAAAGAGAGAAAATACTGCTTTACTTAGATACAAATGTGTAAAGAACTACAGAACAATGCAGTGTTTTCATACTTATTTCAAGTTTCTCTTCATGTTTCTTTACCCCAATATAAAGAAGCACTACCTTCTTCTGAGTGTAGTGACAATGTCAAACTTTGACATCAGCCTTTCATCAATCATCTCTATTTACAGACAGAAACAAACAAAAAAACAACCAAACAATCCACCAAAGCCACAGTGAGGGAACCACTTGCTGCAGGCAATCCAGCAGGGTAATGAATGATGATGGAAATATCCAGAAATTCCAACCTTGTTTTCCCAGGTTAATACTTACCCAGTAGACCATGCTGGTTTCGGTGAGATCACAAGTACGTTTTGTCTTTGAAGCATGTTATCCATTACCTTTGAAGGAGCTTCTTTTAGTAAAATACAAATCAAACACATCTAAAATAAATCAAACACATCAAGGCTTTGAACCAGATCCCAAGTGGTCCTGAAAACATACTCTGCATTTAAAAATGTGCTGATAACATAATTTACATTTATAAATTCTGCTAGTCTCAATGGGAGTTAAAGATAGTCAGGATCTCACTCAGGATTTCAATCCAAAGTAAGATAAAAATTGAATAACCCCAACAACGCCCCCCCCCCCCACAAAAAAAACCAAAAAAAAAAAAACACTACACATGGGGCATGAAGGTGAAAGGTGGAAATAAAGTGTAAGATTACTCTGCCTCTTATTGAAAACAGCAGTTGGCCACAGGCATAGTCTGAGTGCCTCATCTTTTAAGTGTAAAGTGGTAAAATTTACACCCTCAGACTTCCTATTCGTGTACGTCAAAGATGCTAATGATGTGTCTGCCTACCAATGTCCCAAAGAATGCAACTGCTGAGACCCTTTCTTTGAAGCAAAGTACAATTCAAAAAATTTCATTTTGTCACTGAAAAGCCCTGCTAAAGCTCTGACATATTTTCTGAACTCACATAGAGTGCTCTAATGTAATCCTAATGGGAGCACCAGAAGTTCAAAATCCACTAAATCTGATAAAAGAATTAACATGACAATAACTTCCATAATTAAAACACAATTTCAGCACAACATCTCACACCCTAAATATGTCACTACTTGCCACTTTTTCAATGAGGAAAGATATAATTAGTCTGTCCAGTAATTTTAAAACTGGATACCTCTACACCTTTCCACAGATTCTGAAAGATCCATGCCATGGTGCTCTGCTGAAATTTTCAGTACCTTTAGCTTGAACTATGATAAGCACAGAAGATTGTCAAATTGAAGACTTTGTTTACACATACTGCACTGAACATCTTTATAGAAAAAAAGGATATTTTTGAAGAAAGGCTGTAAATTAGATGATACAAGGTTCTGAATGTGCAGTTCAATGTCAAGATGTTACATCAGCCAAAGTAATTTGAGCTAGTATTCAATTTTTTTTTCAAAACATGCCATTTATATCTAGAAAACAAGGTTATTGGCTTAGCGAAATACTTGTTGAATAGAAAATATATTGAATCACCCGATGATTTAGGCAGTCAACTTATATTATAAATGGTTTTAAAAGATGAAGAATAAAATTTGCACTGAAAGGTGACAGCAAGAGATGTGAAACCACCAGTTTTATGTCCCACATTTGGCCAATTTAAAAATGAAAATAATAGCCTCATTAACTGTCAGTCTTCAGAGGCATGAAATTCATGTTACAGATCTGTATCTACTGTGTGAGTTATCGAGAATACAAGCCAGAGGAATAATGATTCTGCCTAATTTAAAATCTTTGTGTCAAAAGAAGAAATGAAAGATTGGACATGACAGAGGTGAATGAAGCTGTCGTTCTTTTAGTTTTATTTAACTCACCATAAAATCTTTGTTATTTCTTTAGATTTTTCTTATCCAAGAGCACCACCTTGTGACAGAACAGATTTTAGTACTTGGATTTCCATACACACCCCCTCAACCAAACCTTTCTTTGGTAACTGAGGCAGATAAAATGCTGAATATGTTAAGTATTATTAAGGATGCAAATAAACACCATACTGGTGAATCAGTGGTCTGTAGATTTCAGTCACTAGTCTTTGGAAAAGTTTTCAGATGCTAAGATGTCTTTTTTAATATGAACATACAAGAATAAACCTACCTATATTAAAATCTATATGCTTACATATTTATATTTACATATTTAACTGGCATTTAGTGCTGCAAAAAATGCTTAATCTCCAACTGATTTTTTAAATGAACGATTTTTATTGCTTTAGTGATGAGGCACAGGTGCCCTGTGGAAGATAAGCTCTCTGTAGTGTTTCTCATTGGCAAGATAATAGTAACATCTTGCCTAAGTAGCACCATTTTGGACCTCCACTCTGAGGTACCACATTCTGTAAATCCCCTGTTCAGGGAGCCCAAGACTATGTTTTCAGTGTATTAGCCAAGGGCCAAAATCTTTTACTGGCTTTTGCATGTTCTCTCTCTCCAGCCTAATGAATCATTTCCCAGACTAGGCACAGTGGAACTGATTGAGCAGGGTGGACTGAAATTACACCGTTGCAGAACATGTCCTTAGTGCATTCCCATCAGAAATGGTGAGGCAAAGAATGAAATTGAGTCTTGGTTTCCCATATCCTAAATGGATTACTTAATCATTGAGAAGTAAAAGAGGAGCTGGGCTGAGGCCTGTGCTGGCTTCAATCCAGTAGATATTTTGTGAAAGTATCTATGAAATGAGACCAGGAAGCAGGGATTATTTGTGGATATGTCAGGTACAAAAAAAGAACTAAAGTCTCTGAGTGCTTCTAAGACAAAGGCATTTCTGCACATGCTTGTTAGAAACTTATTCAGCAAATACATATGAACAAAGGGTGTTAGGAGTAAAGTAGCTGTCTGGATTGAATTTTGGACTCCAGTTCTGAAATCTAAAATGTCAGCCAAGAAAGAAAAAAAGGCAACCAAATAACTTTATGAGTTTTCGTGGGTTTTTATATACATTAGAAGTATTAGTACAGAATCAATTTCAGGGAAAGCTTTCTATACTGTAAAGATAAATTTAGTTTCTTCTAATTCTGGGAATTTCATAAATCTCTTGCTTTCCTGCACTTCTGTTTTTTCTTCCATTTGTTAAAAAGATAGTTCAGCGCAATTTATTACGATTTTTATATTTTCAAACTTTCAAGTGAAAGTATGCCATAGAATTTTATTATAAGAAATTGTAATGACCAAAACAAAAAATAAAACTTCCTATGTTTAGTCATCCTTAATAAAAAAAGATCTTATAAACTGCGTGGCTCAAGATAACATACTTTGGGTCAGGACCTCTGTAGAACTTGCCAAGTGTGTCACAACTGTCCTTATTTAACAACTTCATTAAACCACTTAGGAGGGAATAACTATTATGTTAATAGTATTTTTAGATTACAGTTATTCAAGGGACCTTTCAAACCCTACCAAGGACATAAATATAACAAAAGTCAAGCTAAAAAATTGAGTACATGGATATACAAACCAAAATGAGATTTTGAAAGGAAAAAAAAAAAGTAAGCCACCACATCTAAAGAAAAATGAAGGTCTAAAACTCTTACTTTACAGTCAACAGGAGGGCTAAAACATGAAAGTTAAAGAGATCAAGAAGTCTTGTTAGGCAAAAATTTGAAATCAACTTATAATACAAGATGACAAAAAGCAAATGTAGTGTGATTTATAATAGTATATGAAAGAAGCACTGAGTCACAGAAGACAGAAATTACAGTGTGTCTCTGATATTTCATTTGAGAGACCACCTCTGAATCTGAGGTAAACAAATTCTATATGAAAGAACGCTAGAGTAAAAAATTGAATAAGCAATAAATGTGTGACTCATTTTTCATGAAACCTTATGATGAAAAGAGATCTGTGTTGTATTAATAAATAGCCCTTCTTGTTCTTCTTGGATCTAAGCATTGGTTCTTAGAGCCAAGTGGCACTGTCTGCTCACATCCATTGCATTTGGACCAGCTGTGGTCTCCCAGATGATCTTTGAGACAGTTCATGAAAAACTGTCATAGCCATAGGCTGCTCCACAGACCCTGTGGATGTGATTTCTTGCTCAGTGATATGGACACATTGTAGACATTGGCACATGCCTGCAGGGAATGAGAACAGGCCCTGGCATCCCATAAAATAGACTTAGCACTATATGACCAAAGTCTTTTGCCCTTTCTCATTTACCATTAAAGACATACCTTTAGCTAAATGTACATTGCTAAGTGCTTTGGTCCTGGGAGTGATAAGTCTTAGGACAAGGAATGAGGAGTAGCTTGCCATGACACTGTTCAAGGCTTTCTGTAGTAAGGAAAGTGATTATTTTCTTTTGTAAAAATTAGATGCTATGTGCCATGTATGAACTCTGTAGCACTGGGTCTTCTCGCCTCATCCACCATTACTGTGACAGTAAGACATAATTATTTTTGGTGTATTTTTTGTCTTTTTTTTTTTTTTTTTTTAATTACTGTCTTTGCCCTCCAGCTTCATGTGTACAAAACACTGCAGAAACAGTGCTGCATTCACCAAAGTTTTTTTATATGGTATGAGTGTTTTGCATGTGTTGCATACCTGTGGTGTGATTGAGGGATGAGTAAGTGTGCCAAACCTGCTGGGACAGCTTTGGAGAACTCTGTAACATGTAGGTCAAATCACATATTTATGTTACCTAGTTTGCATTGCATTTTGTGGCTCTTCCCTTGACTCAGAGCTTGACCTATGCATTATTTAGGAATACTCTAGTTTCATTAATCCTATGGAGACCCCAGAAGTGAAATAAAATGTTTATGGCTTAGGCAATCACAGGAGCAGGTCCTAGTCTAGTAGAGGAGATCTAAATTATTTTGCAATATATCAATATCTACTTTGAATTTACCATCTTTAATAAGAATTAAGTCAAGCCTACTAGTAGAACACTATATAAAGAAAGTTTTTGAAGAGGCAAATAGTTGTTCTACCTTGACAAACTCAGTAAGAATGCCAGAGCACCTCTATAAATAGAGTTGGGTGACACAAAAGATTTACCATCAAATTCTGGGGTATATAGCCTATGCAAAACCTAGGAGCACAGCAGAGATTGTCCTCAGTCAGTCATTAAAAAGAGATCACCTCTTTAAAGAGTCAAGGTGCATTATCTGGAATGGTAAAAGAAGGTGAGACTCAGAGTGATAGTCTCACATTTTTAAATGAAAATCTGGATCAAATGTCTCTATTCTGTCAAAACAACCCAAACAATAAAACCAAAACTGAAAAGCCTCTTGATGAAAGACTCCATCAGCAAATTGAATAGATAACTGGAAATTTGAAAATTTTTTAAGCCCCTTAATATTAGCACTGCAAGTTATAGCCTTTCCACTTTTATTAAAAAATTATTGCAGTTCATTCTATTAAAGCGAGCAGCCCATTTACCAACATTTTCTCCATAAAAAGAGCTTACTCATTAAAAATATCAAGATATATCTGAAGTTAAGCCTATTGTTTTAATGAAAATGCCACTTAAAAGTCAGTGTAAGTATGTTTTTACATTTCTCTATCCCTTTCAGGACATATACACACAAATCACAAAAATGTGTATCTATATATAAATGTTATTTCTGAAAGTTCAACTTATTATTCTATTAATGTCAAGAGATGTTATTAAAATAAAGGTTTTCAAAATAATCCATAAGACTCTCCTTAGATTTTCAACCATCTCAACTCAATAAAAAGTTAATTAACAAACTGTCATTGGAAACAAACAAACCCCTCCTTCAAATTATGAGTAATTTTTTTTTTCTTTAAAGCTATTTAGGAAGTAAAGAACTTACAGTTAATAGGCCTTGATGTGCAGATTGTTTCCAGATCTTTAAGACTAGAATTAAGTAAATTAATCAAAATCAAACTTCATTTTTTCAGTCTGTCACAGGTCAAATCAGACTAAGACACATTGTTGTAAAAAAGTACTAACAATAAACAGGGTTGTGCCAGAAACATTCCACTTGTGAAAGTTGCTTTTTTTACTAACAGCCAAATAATAATAAATGTGGCATAAAAGCTTAAAATTTCCTTTGGTTGCAACAATTTCTGTGTTTTTAGCTTTGAAAATCACTTTCTTCAAGTACTTCTTTCTAGAGAAAAAAAAAAAGACTCATGGACTCATGCTTTCCTTATCTCTACTATAACTTAAATCCTAACTAAAATTATTTTTTTCTGTGTTGTCAGGTACTGTGTTAATTCACTTGCATCATACTGATATTTAATATATCAATATTTAACTAGTTAGAGTCACAAATCTTTCCATTTTAATATAAACAATATATAGGTATTATATTTTCTTTCAAGATTTTCACACATTATAAATATTTTAATTACACGTGATAAAGAAAAAGGTTATGACATTTATTGCAAATGACCCAAAACAATTTGTTTTGCAAGGTGTTTAAAAGAAGCATGTGTAGTGTCAGACAGGAAGGCCCTGCCACAATTCTTTTTGCAAAGAAATTGACCCTTTCAGTGAAAAAAATTTTTCTCATATCCAGCCTAAACCTCCCCTGGCACAACTTGAGGCCATTTACTCTTGTCCTATCTCTTGTTACCATGGAGAAGATGCCGACCTCCACTTTGTTACAACCCCTTTTTAAGAAGTTGTAGGAGGCAATAAGGTCCCCAATGAACCCCTGTCCCTCTCTTAGGTAATTAATAGCTAATAGTTAATATCTGGCATATTCCATAGTTTGAGTTGGAATATAGGGCATAATCCACAGTTAGTAACAAATCCCATAGGTAGTCGGTTAAGGATCATTGGACGTTTGGATCTCTAGCTAGAGGTGGGATAAATCACATTCTGGGGATGTTGTTTGCTTTGTTAAGTATAAGAAGCTGCCAGGCAAGATGGTCTGTCTGTCACACACATTTTTCTCTTGGGCAAAAACCTTTACTATCCTTTAACCTTCTATTCTCAGCCTTTACTGTCCTACAAGCTCTAGTGTGGGGCTGACTGCACTCTAGAAATGAACCAGAGAAGATTATGCAATATTTTAAACACAGACTCCAAAACTGAGGCAATCTATTTTAAATGCTAAAAAGCATTCAACTTTATTCTGAGCTCCTCTGTGCCAGGATGTTCTCCATGGTAACAGGAAATTGTGGTCCAATTAAAGGATACCTTAATAGGGTAGTAGTAACAGTGTGATGCCTTAATAGTGTAGTATGGTGAGGGTTATCAATACAAAACTGAATAGAGTGCTTTTTGTCTTAGTTTGAACTATCTCTGGACTACCACTGAATTTTAAGTGACTTGCAACAACAGCCATGAAGCTGACCACTTTTACTTAAGAATGACTCAGGCTCACCCAGATTTTCTTGACTCTTCATTCAGGCATCAGGAATTGGTCTGATTTTAGCATCAAGTTTGCCACTAAACCCAAACTCTAGTGCTTGGTAGGCTGTTAGAATGCAAGCTTTTGGTGCAAGAAGGCACCAAACTTTTATGAATTGCATGAGCCAGCTCAGTGGGCAAATGTTCTAATTGCAGAAAATGCTGACTTCATACGGGATGTATTTAGAGGTTTAACACACTTATTAGCAAAATGACTCCTCAATTAACATTGTCTCTACTAATTAACAAAAACACCAACAGACTAGTAATGAGACACCCACTCTTGCAACAAGCAGGCAAGAATTGTAAGAAAAAAAAAGTGAGTTGCTGCCAGGGTGAAGAGGAGTCATGGGAATGCAGCTGCAAATTCTCACAGAACAAACAGCTATGAAGGCAATGAAAAATCACTGCTGAAGTAAAGGGATAAAAGAAAGAGAGATGCTTTCTCCCTGCTATAAAAGAGAAAGATACAGATATAAAAGAAAAATAAATCAGAAGATAGAAGGAAAGATTTAGAGAAGAGAAATGGAAGGCAGAAAATCAACACAGTCTTAGGACAACTATATTACTTTTAATTGATTCAAATTATTTAATTCATTATGTTTCAAATGGAAGAAAATTGAAAGGTGGGGAAGAGATGCTAGGCAGTTAGCAGAGGGGAGAAAAAGTAAAACATTTTCATGATATGAATGGAAGAAAAATAATTCCTTGATAATATTAACTGTTGGCATTTATGGGGGAGGAACAAGGATCATAGCTTCAGATGTATCAGCATTGCTTATTGCCTTGAAAACGGGTAAGATACTATCATTTCAAGATATCAACTTGGATCAAATGTATGACAAATTGAGAATCAAAGAATATCTTCTTTAAATTCAAATAATTTTACCTTTGCATTTTAACTTTAAAAAATATATTTTGAAAGTGTATAAAGCTTAAGGAATGGCCAATTACAACTGAGAAATTTTCCTTCTTGTTTTACTCCAGCAAAATTTCACTGAAATCAATGAAATGTAAAAAAATTACATTATACTAAGGTATACAATTCTGACGTCAGATCCAATTGTTTGCATCTTCTTTACTTTTGCCAAAGTTGTGCAAAAAGTATTTTTTCATCCAAAAATCAGAAAACCACTGGAGAAGAAAGAAGTAGGGTTAGATGCAAAATAAGACTGAGGCTTCAGACTTCTGTCAGAATATAAACTCTTAATTGCATATTCAACCTCCCCACGTAAAGCACAGGGAAAAAGACAAGTCTCAGATTTCAATTTTCAAACTGGTATACTGAGTGCCTTCTTATCTAGGCTGCCCATTAAAAAGTGTTGAGTATATGCTGCTTGCTAAGTTTTTTCTTACTTCAGTCCTTAAGGTCCCTCTGCATTGAGCAATTTGTAGTTTCAAGGCATCATATGTAGTTATTTCAAAGTCAGAGGAGACACTACAACATATTTCTTTCCAAATTCAGAAACAATGGTAATCAAGCTGGTTTATTTTCTTTCTTTCTATTTATGATAGCCTAAGTTAGCCGTTTCAACATTTGTATAGAGAAAGAGAGACGTAGCACCAATTTTTTTCTTCAAGAGATTCAAACTTAGATCCAAGAACTCTCAGATTGCACTGCTATACAGGGAAGATAAAAACTGACATTCTCATTCCTTTTTGTAGAAGTCCTCTGCATCTGTAATTAAAATTAATTAGCCCACAGAGATAACAAGACTGAAAATCACTTCTCCCTAAGTGTTTATTTATAAACTAGGAGATATTCAAGATTACTCACCTAGTGTGTCATTTCAGATGACTCATATAACTCATCAAGACTGCAGCTGCCACTTCAAACAGAAGTGGATTTTTTGTAGATCCTGTGCCATATTTCCAATTACGTATAGATGACTCAAATATTCATTTCAAACAACACCTGACAACAGCAATTAACAGGCAGTAATTTCTTGCTGCAACTATACCATTGTACCAAATACATCTCAAAAATTCTATTCATCTACCTGAGATACACAGTCTGTAATTATCTTTCTGGGAACAAGGGTGGGATTCATTATAGCCAAATGTAGGTCTCTAAAAACTAAGTCTATTCTAAGACAGTCTTCTAGATTCCCTCCACATCCAGTTGTGCTTGATGGTAGCCAGGAACCACTGCATTCTGGAATGGCTTCTCTCAATGAACTGTAAACAGAGTAAGACATCTATGAGGTTAAAACAAGAAAGACTAAATTAAGTGAATCTCAACCATTCCTTTAAAGAGTTAGAATTAGATTTGCATTTCTACCATTTCAAATAGAACCAGGGGTTACAAGTTTTTATCCTGAAGCAGGAAAGCTTAATCCTCATGTCTTACACCCATAGTCAAGTATGGGACAGGAAGAGGGAATCTGCAGCTCCTGCAGATGAGGCTCTGTGCAGGAAATAATAAAAAATTCACAAGACTAAAAAGAAAACTAGCAACAAATCTATAAAAAGAACATGGTTGCAATGAAGTTCCTATGAGGGAAGGATGAGTTCACTATACAACAGCAAAATGTTTTCTCAAACCTGAGCCTCTTGAATTTAATTTTTAAAATAATATTTCTTTTCCCAATTATTCTCCGAGATGTTGTGATTTTTCATACTATTGAAGGATGAATCTTGTTTTATGCAAAGAACCCCAAAAATATACACTGTTAGCTAAAAATTACTCTGTTCCAAAGTAAGACAGATTCTCTCTGGTTGCCTACAGCACATTATTTTCACAGGATTTATAGTTTTCTTCTAACGTTAAATGGTCTTCTCCAATAACAACAAAAAGAATTTGACATGAACAGCTGCAAGATTCATTTTGGGAATACCAGTAGATAGTTTCTGATATATATTCCTGCCACTTTAACCTTTCACAAAACAAGTTTGCATTTGAGTGCACATCAAGGCAGTCCTTGGAGTACACAGATGGTTTGTAAACCGTATGGCACCAAAACCTCTTTCTTCACTGTTCATAGTTGATCTGGAAAATTCTAGGCATTATTGAAAAAAGGATCCAAATGTCTGCTTTGGATCACTCTGTTGTTCCATTGAGAACATTTCATTTGTATCTAAGGGCCATGATTAACAACAATTAGATAAAATTTTGCAGTATCTCATTAGATCAGTTTGTTTGCAGTTAAAAGCAAATTAAAATATCTCAGCTGGTGTTGCCTTGACTGAACAGGGGAAACTGACCTGGTGCTCTCAACTGAATAAGCAGTTCAGAATCTGGAAAGCAATGATTTTTCTCATGCATTCAGCTTGATTTTCACTGTACACCATGGTTATGATGTGCCATGGATTTGAGGTCAAATTTCTAATTTGAGGTCAGACTTTCAAATTCAAAGCTGAAAACATTAATTAAATATGAAAATTTGCTTTGGTTTGCTTATAGAGGAACAAAAATCAGTTCATTTGTATCCATGTCAGCAATTTCTGACAATGATGCCATATATTCAGATGTTAAATTTATCAGAATATAAACCAAGTGACAGATAGAGGATCTTATTTTTAATTATGCCTCCTACAAACCATTACTCCTACATTCTAACTTCAGTGCATGAAAAATTATCTTCAAGAGGAATGGGCATCCGACGTAGTGTAGTTTGCTGTTGTGCTCTTAGCTTTTTCATATAAATCAGAATTATTGAAGCTCAGAATAATTGCTGTTTTGATAATAAATTTAGGTAATTATTCTGTGCTAATTTGCTTAGTAGTAGTAGGCTCTAGGTACCTTATCTAAGAGTCAGTGATTAAGTTATACTCAAGATGAGCCTCAATGTAAATCATTCCTTAATTTTAGAAAAGGAAAAGCAAAAATAATTTAATTCATATGCATGTAGTTATATTTCAGGATTGCCAGTACTCATGTATTTTTGAAAATCCTGTTCTACTGCCTGTGACTATTCCAAAACTGATCTATTTAGGGTTAACTGTAATGGAGTAGAATAAAGAAGCTCTTGGTGGGAGATAGGTGGAAAATAATTAGTTTTGTTTACATTAAAAAAAATAATATCTAATGACTTTCACAAAAAAAAAATTCTGCTTACCCTAAGCTGACAAAGAACATCTTTGAAATATGGTATAGTCCTTTAATTGCCCTAGATATGTATCAGTATAATCATCTATATACTAAAAAATCATTAAGCTTTAAAAGAAACAGAGTTTGCACTTAATTAGGATCTTGTGAGTTATCACCTCAGTTTTCTGCAGGTTTCATCAGTGCTAGACCTGCTCTATCACAGGGCAGCAGAAGCTCAGTGAGACTCTCCCTGAAATTATTCTTATCTTCAGAAATTCCCAGAACTCTAAAAAGATAATTTGCATCTGGGGCACATACAATCCCATTTCTAGCATCTTCTCTTTCTTCCCTTCTTGATGTCTCTTGTGATTGCTCACCTCTTGTCCAAGTAAGCATTCCTGTCATAAAATTCCAACAAACCCTTGTGACTGTAAAAGCAGCATATGCTAAATCTTAGCCATAATTGAAGTTGCCCTTATACATGCTATGCCCTTGGTATTTACTTGCTAGTATCTGCATGATAGGTTGAGGTAGGAATTACAAGCCAAGCAGAGAAGACCAAACAGCTGGACCTGAGAATGAGGGGATGAGAAGAGCAAATGGCGCAAGGCAAAGCCAGTAGAAATGAAAAGCATGGGATGGATTAGAGACAGGAGGGTCACTTTGAGTCATCTAAAACCAGTGGGAATAGAAGCCAGCGTGGAGGGGGATCACAGGCTCTGGGGCAGAAGTGTGAATTTAGGTAACTGATAAACACAGTGCTCCATGTAACACCTATACATCAAGAAAGAAGACTGCTCAAAGTCTAATATTTGGGGAACATGCTTTAGAAGGAAAAATATAAGAAGCATGAAATTTACCATTTACTGAGAGTGGTCGAAGAAAAAAGAAAAAAGATTATATATTTGTCTGTAAGGGTCAACTTGTGCGTGCATACCTTGCTGAAGGTGTTCACCACTTGGAGTCCTTCCCATCCTAAGGTTCCAGGCTATAGACTGATATAAAAATTAAGGTCTGTGAAAACTGTGTCAGTCTGTGTGTGAGTCCACTGCCCAATGTCTTAAAACAATGGTGCTGAATTTTAGAATTTCTGTGCATAAAACTGAAATGCACTGAAAATATCCAATACTGCTGAACAAGTCACCATCAAATAATATTTGTTCATTTTCCCCCCCATACTTCTATGGTTAGAAATTTTCAAGTTCAGGTGAAACTGCTTTTGCTGAAAGATGCCTGTAAAGTCTTGTTGGGCAGTGATCATTTAAAAATATAATATAAATAATATAATATAAATAATAATAAATAATAATAAATAAATAGCAATAATATAAATATAAACTTCTGGGAATGAGTTTAAATGCTATTTTTATTAGGTTTATAGGTTTGTTTTCTTCTTTTTGTTTGTTTGTTTGTGGTTTTGTTTTTGTTTTTTCCCAGGTAAACTGTGTTCTCTAAGTAGATTTTGGACATATGCTTTGTTGCATATCTCTGCTGACTAGGGCTAAACAACAAGGATAAAATAAGCAGGAAGTGTTACTTAGAAAAGTGTTTTACAAAGACAGACCTCACACACAATATGGAGTGCACCTCTTACAACATTGATTTTACTTAAATAAATGGAATATAGCAAAGAAGAAAAAGTAATGGCAAATAGCAAATTGACTTTCTCAGAAGTTTAAATTAATGATGCAGAGAATCAGTGCTTCGTGGTGAGACAAACTGCACAGCCTTTGCAAACACAAAATCCCTGACGTTATCTCTGATCTCATCCTGCCTGGCTAGGAGCTGGCAGTCACTTACATGCAGTAGACCTTCCACTTTTGTAAAACTCATGTGCCTGGTTTAGGACAACATCCTTAAAGCTAACAACATGTCCAAGCTGCTTTCTTGGGCCAGGGTACAGCGGTCAACAGCTTAAGGAATGTGTCATAGAAAGAGATGGGACATTGTCTCCTTTTTTATAGTATTATTCCTATGATATTTTATTACCCCAGTGTTCTGCCCTCATTAACAGTAAGCTATGGATAAAGAAACCAGATGTAATTCTTGTAAAATCACAGTATTTGTTTTGATGCTTAGGCTCCATCCATCTTTATGACAGAGAATAAGGAATCTGTAATGATTCTCAACCTGACAAAATACTAGATATTAACGAATTCTTATCATTTTCCGTGCTTAGCATAAATTACTTTCGTGCTTCTGTGGGTCTGTTTCACTACTTTGGACACATTACTCAGGACACCTATGGCATCTCAGACTCATTAATCTTATTAAACTCATCTGAGAGGGTAATTTCAGTCTCTTGATGCAGTGTTATTTAAGTATTTTTAAAGAACTGCTTAATGTATAGATCCATCAATACAGTCAAAAGAGATATTTTTTACACATCTTTATTTCTAAAATGATGTATATTTTTTTAAATAAATCAAAATAGAAAAAATCAATTAAATACAAAGCAAATAATAGAATAAACTTAACTATCTTACTTATTTTCTTTTTCCTGTTTATTAGTCTGAAAATTAACATGCTTTCAGTTTTTCTATCCAAAACATTTGCCCTCATACTAATCAGTTGTAATACACATTTCAAGCCCTATAAGTAGTGATGAATCCTGTATACTTAAAGTATACTTATTTCAACTCACAAGCCAAGTTCAAAATAGAAATAATATAAAGTTTTAGTTCAAAATATAAATAATTTATCTCATGTAGCAGGTAAAACATTGAAATGTATTTATCTCTTTAAATCTCCCTTCTGTTTTGATGCTTGGAGAAAGCTGCCATTTTAATACTTGCCAGTTTAATGGCGGAAGTAGCCCAGTAGAGTTAAAAGGCTGTTAAAAGTAATTTTATTCTTCTTTTTACATAATACCATAGATATATTTTCCATAGAGTGCAGATGATAGTACAAGGAGATTATAGATTTTCCCAAAATATCAGTTAATTTATCTCATAGATCTCTATGCTCATATTGACTCTCTCTCACTCTCTCGTATTAATTAATTTCGTACACATCAGTCTCATACCAATTAATCTCATGCTCATGTACCTTTGGAGCATTTGTCCCAAACACCAATAGCAGGGACCAAAAGTCCTGTAGTCTGTGGAGAAATTTCGAATAGCCAGCTTTGCATTTTAACAAAATCTGATTGTGAGTGCTGAGCTGATTTTTTAATGATGAATTTTACACATTGGTATTCTTATCCCTGATATCCTGCTTGGGCTCTTAGGAAATCTTCTGCCTTCAATCTCATCTTGCAAAGGAAGCGTACAACACAGGTCCAGGGCATATGATTGCATAAGATATTACCAAAATCTTTTTTAAAAATAAAAATTCTATGGATTAAGCATCCCTGTTTCAAAGCAGAGGAAAACATTGCACCAATAGAAATAAATTAATTATTTCTGATTTCTTTTGAATGATAGCAGAGAATTAACAAAACCAAAAGACTTTACCTCTGCAGTAGATTCCATAGTTCACACTATAATTTCCTTACAAAGCAGTGAGTTTTCAAAGACAAAAATAATAAAAAAAAAAAAAAAAAAACACCCAAACCAAAAAATCTTGTATTGTGCTACAAATATTGAACAATCAGACACATAATGGAAGCAAATATGCAAGCAAATGGAAGTACAATGGTGGACATCATATGTCTGATGTGTTTTTCAGTCTTAAAGAATGAGAGTAAAAGCAATGTTTTATCTCAGATATTTGAAGCTGAGAAAGGTACTTACTTGCTTACTCCATGT
Source organism: Rhadina sibilatrix (assembly GCA_013400275.1). Lineage (NCBI taxonomy): Eukaryota > Metazoa > Chordata > Aves > Passeriformes > Phylloscopidae > Rhadina > Rhadina sibilatrix. Next base: position 116,062 of record VWYO01018823.1, read on the forward strand.
CTACCTCTGTCTGTGCATCTCTTTGGCAGATGCCAAATTAAGACCACAGACCAGAGAGTTCATCAAATTACGTTATTAGAAACAAAAGTTTTATTTGGTCAAGGACTTTAAAAAAGAACTTAAAAAATAATATTTGCATCCAAATTAATGATAACAGCAGCATTATCTGGCAGTGAGCACTGACTCTCTGTGCTAAAGGATGAAGAGAGAAAATTTAGCCAAAGATCAGTCAGAACAAGCAAATAAATTAAAAAATATAACATAGTAAAATGCTTGACCTATTTCTAGCCTGGAAGATAATCATGAGAAGGTTTTTAATGCCTGAAGAGGGCCAAGATTAGACAGACAGGAGCCCTGTGGAGCAGAACAAGACCATTCTGTCTTCCACCTGCAGCTTTTATTAATCCAACTACTAATTTTACATAGTTCTTGTAGCCTGATTGCTTACACTTAAACCAGCAATCTCCTGCAGGAGAAGGGAGAAAATTAATCTGCCTGTTTTGCTTTCTTTCACAGTATTAAAAAAAAGTAATTGTCAGTTGTTTTTACAAGAAGAAGAAAGAAAATAATCCATTTTTCTGCCAAGCCTCCACTGTTTTAATACAGTGAATAACATTCATCTTACAAATTATTTTGGGGCCCCAGTGGGATTCCAAGCTCTCAAAAGATTTATGTACAATCTTGTTAGTTCGGTTTAATGATAGATGTAATTCAGATGGTATTCTTCACTTGTATCATGGGCTATACCTATATAAAGGGCTCTTTCTTTAAACAAAGATAAACCAAGCAGAGAGACTGAGCTCTTAAACTATTAAACTATTGCCTCAGTACCTCTCAGGCTTTTGGATTATTCTAGCAAATTCTTTCCAAGGAAATTATGACATGAAGGGAGCTTATTTAAATCAGTGCTTTTGTGAGGTGGCCCATGTTGCTTGGCCATGAGGTCTTTCTGCTGTTCAGCTGAGGACAAGTTATCCGGTGTAGTAAGTCATGTCATGTCATTAAAATCTGACACCTCCTTAAAATAGGATAGCTTCACCTATACTGCCACTTGGAAATATCTTATACTCTATACCCATGCCAAGGATTGACTGACAGTTTTGCCAGACATGCAGCAGAACTGTGCCAGAAAATGTTCCCAGAAAATAATTTGTACTGAAAGCCAATTTTCAAGCCTATTTAGTTTACAAAGCTAATTTACAAGGGCCTCCTACTTCATTACGGTTTGTGCACTGAAAAGTTAAATATTCCTTCTTGAATTTTGTACAGTGGATAACCAAAAAGTTTTGACCAAATGTAGTCAGACAGGGAAGTTGTCAAAATGTATATGTCATTGTATATATATATATTCACTAGTTCCATAGATCTCTTACACTCAGGTGAAATTCTGAACTTTCTCTTTTAGTTCATGTGTATCTCTGCAGGGTAATTTAAAAATATATGTATCATAATGGCATATTAAATGCTTAGGGTTTGATATATAATTTCTGCTTTGAGCTGTCCTTCATCTGATTTAATTCTAAAATAACTGCTCGTTTTAGGTCTATCTAAAGAGCAGACTGCAAAATTTCCCATCTTGCTAGTAAGATGTAATCTGTTTCAAGGAGGACAGAATGCAGAAGATTTAGAAAAATAAGTCAATTTCATCATTCAGGAATGTAAATCATAGAAGTGTAAAATTCTTTCTGAAACTTCTTAATGATCAGTTACTAAAATAGCCAAACTAAGAATGTCAGCCTTCCAGCTGCAACTTCTTAAAATTGATCAAAGCTCAACCATGAGCTCTACAAAATTTTATTCTAATACTCTGCATCCTGCCTATCACCTGCTTCTCTTTCCACAGCAAAATTCAATCATAGATTAAGAAAGCTCTGTGTACACACTAGTAATTGATTCCTTCTGCCCAGTACTTTCAGTGAGCCGCAGAAGTCAGAAGAGGTTTCTAAAAATTCATACTTAAGAGCAAAATGACAACAAACAGTCAAAGAACATCTGATCAAACTAGCTCAAGTTTTCCTCTGAAAATATGGTAAGCTTAATCACGCCCATTGATCACCCAGCGATGAGTTAAATATAACTCTACACTGTCAAATACTGTACTACCCACAGCCATGCTTACATAAAAGGAAAATTTTAACCTCCAGTTACTGGAGCACTTTGCCCCCACTAACTCCTTCACAAGTCATTGTCAGAGTCAGAAAATTTTCCTTCTTGAGATGTCATGACTTTAAATTAAGGAATATAAAATATTGTTGTACTTTATTAGCTATTGTGTCGGAGATGATGAAAACCCAATAACTGTAAGGAGGGCTCCCTACAATCTATCAATAGTATTTCAGTTCTGCTTTATTTCAGAACCCATTGTCCCTACTGGTCTATTTTACAGATCCTCCTCTGACAGATCATCTTGTGAGACAGTATTTAACACACTGTCTCTTCTTTGGAAAAGAGACTGTATTAGGAGAGATTCTGTAACTTCGGTACTGAAGGCAGTAAAACTTCTTTTAGCGATGCATCTAAGTAAGCCTCGTCTACCTTAATCTGAGGATTGCACATGAAGCAGACCCATACATGATCATACTGACCACATGATCTTGTTCTTTTCTTATTACAGTTCAAAGTATAAATGTATCATCTCTACAGTATTAAAATTTAGCAAGTTTTGGTTATATAAAAATGTTTTCTAACCAGTATGAAAGCAATATTAGCTAATTCAATTGACTTCCCCTGCAAACACCCTGAGAGGAGGCCTTTTTGTTAGAGAGTCCTTGGGGAAAGGACTTCATTAGCAGACGCCAGGAATGAGCACCTTCATTGGAATCATTGGAAAGGGGATCAAAGTACTTTGCAATCCAAAATATTTCCCCTTCCTTCACTTAAAGAATACTGTCTTGGGTTATGGAACCAAAAATGTGTATTCTATTTCATTTGTTAAAAGCAGTTGGGGAGATGTTTTTCTTTATCTCTTGTAACCCTGGGGGGAGGGGGGCCGGTGCCTTCTGATAATGGGCCAACTGTTAAAACCTGGTGGGGCAGTGTTTCTTATCTCTTTCACCACCTGTCCTCCATCCAGGGGGATTTCTTCTGCTAATGGGCCATTAAGGCTCACTAAAGGCATGACATATTCCATCATCCCATTGTGAGATGGTGGTGGGGAGCCAACCATTTCTACCTAGATAAAAACTGAGATGCAGGAACATGAGGTATCTGGTTCCACCGGGTTCCTGGAGGAAGACTGGACCTTTCTCACCATCACTGGACCCGTTTTCTCCAGGATCATCTCTGCTCCAACAGAACCTCATCTGCCACTCCAGGAGGACTTACTGTGGACTGCTTCCAACACCCTGACCAACAGGGTGTCACATTGTAGCTCTGACTCTGTCAGGGTTTTCCAGGATTGTTGTTTGTTTGCTTGTTTACTACTACTTTTGTATTGTTAATATTCTTAGTAAAGAACTGTTATTCCTATTCCCATATCTTTGCCTGAAAACCCTTAATTGCAAAATTATAATAATTTGGAGGGGGTGAGGGGTTACATTCTCCATTCCAAGGGAAACGCCAGCTTTCCCCAGTGGATACCCATCTTTCCAAATCAAGACAAATACAAACACAAAATAGAAGTGGAATAAGAAATATTCATTTACTTACAGTGTAAGTATACCTGATAAGTACACATCCTGCTTCAAGAAATTTACTTTAATATATTCATATGCATGCCTAATTTAATTCTAAAGTGTTTTGTACATTTGTTTTCAATAATAAACCTTGAAAGTACTCACTCAAAGGCAAATCTTTGTAGTTCTTTTTGTTCATAAAAGTCACTTAAAGAGGGAACTTGAAAACATCATTAACTGCAGTTCATCCTTGATCCTTTTATCCCTTCAGAGCTTATTTAAACTTCAAAGTCTTGACCCATTCAAATGATTTAAACAAGCGCTCTGAAGTTGCTTAAGATACATGACGACCAATAAAAGTTCTCATAATGTGATCTTTCTTTATTGTAAAATTTCTAGAGAGGAATAACGAAGAAAATCTGTAATATTTGAATGAAGTCATGTTAAGATCAATGGTATGGAAGAGCATGATGTACTTTAAACACAGAAATACTCTCATAGCATTTTAATTTTAGCCTTACAAGTAGATATGTATTATGTTGAATGCTTTTGGACTACTGTGATTTTTTTTTTTTACAGCATGATCATATTCAAACACTGTCTTCAATGGTCAAATTCATAACATGAGCATGAAAGGTAAAACAGTGTCATGGTTCATCATGCCTGGATGAATTATTTTTGGCTTAATTCTAAGATAAAAAAGTATAAGGACCTAACTCTGTAGCCTCACTCTGCTGTGTCTTTTACAGTCCATGATTTACTTTAAATTTATTCCATGCTTATCCTGTATTGTCACCTGCCATTTTCACTATCAAAATATAAAAGTGACATAAGGCATTTACATAAAAACCCCTATATTTTATGATTGATTAAGAGGTAATGAAATCACATTAAGATGAAAATTTCATTTTCATTACATTTAAATTATTTGATTAACCCTTCTTCATAAGCAAGAAAAGCTTAGAAAATGAATAGTAACATACCTTAACAACTAAAATTGACTCCAGTCTAAAAATGTAAAAAAAATGTCAGCAGTTAGCATGACCTTAGCTAGGATTAACATTGCAATTGCAGTGAGATAGTCCCTAATGACCATCAATATCAACTGGCTTCACAGTGGTCCTGGAAGAGAAGGAGGCCTTCTTGCACGGCCTGCTTAAGGGATAACCACTGTAACCAGCTTTGAGGAGCCACGAGGGTGCCTGTAAGACACTATTAGTCGCATTTTTCTTCAAGTACTCTAAAGGTATCTGGGAAGGGATGCAGCATACATCACATCTGGCAATTTGTTTTTCTCTTGGGAAACTTATGGGAACTTGGTGTGCAGAAAAAGTGAGTTCCAATGGGGTGAATATGTGGCAGCCCCTGAAAGGGCATTATAGGCTACTTTTTCCCCAGTGTAGACTTGAAGTTCAATATTTTTAATGTTACATTATACAATCTCAGTAGTGTATGAGAATGTACTTCCATTATATGCACATTTTCTATCATTTTCTCTCTAAAAGCATCACTGCAACCATTCCTTCTACTTAAGGGAAATACAATTAGCTGTCATTAGTGTTGTTGATTATGCCAGACTTAGCTCTAATCATACTCCTGGCTAAGAAGAAAAGAAAAGAGACAAACTGGAATGGAGGGGTTTTGTCAGCATGCAAATTCCAACTATGACAAACAGCTACATTCCATCTTCTGTCTAGTCTCATTTCTTTCACAATGATGTAGATTAAAAGCCTCTCAAAAAATTTGCAAGGTCACCCTAAGACACCTGTATCTTTTTCTAGTTCTCATTTTAAATGCATTTGCTGCATTGGTTAGTGATAATTACACATTTCACTCCTAAATTGTTACAATTATTGAACATTCTTGTTATCTGCTCTGTAATTTCATTTATTAAAATGTGTATATAAATGTAGCATTGTGTCATGTGAGCTGCTTCATACGATTCAATCCTTTAGAATTTTTTCACTGAATTGAGAGGGAACAGGATTAGGTTACCACTAAGAGAGGAGTAGAAACAGAGGAGCATAAATCAAAAGCTCCACAGTTCTATACTCCTTTCAAAGCTGTGATATAGACCTGGGATCAATAATAGACCTTGTCAGTGGCATATAACTGTGCAAGAAGTTTCTCTTGCTCTAGTCTAAACTTGTCAGGTTACTCCCTCAGTCCAGTGGAAGTGTTGTTGCCATCTTTGCAGTGGATGCTGTAGCTTCCTTGTTTTACATTAATACCTAGATCTAGGTATTAAAAGGCCTAGAGGCCTTTTTCTCAGCAGAATATATTTCAGTATCTTATAGCTAACTCACTAGTTGCAAGTGCAGAAAAACAGCTCTTCCTTAAAATTATCATAATAGAGTAGCATGTCATAGTCATAGAGAATGTTTTCTTTGTACAAATCTCCATGCAAAACAGCCCTTTCTACCATCGTAGCTTCTTAATACCATGGAGCTTAGACAGCATTCGCATTTTTATTTTCTAATACTCTACTGACACCTTCTGGAATACAACACTATTTTTGGCTCTACAGCTGACTTGTGTAGTGGTAATAATGTAGTCAATTAAAAAAAAAAAAAAAAAAAAAAACAACTGATGCTACCACATGTCCCAAAGCACAAATATCAGCACATCTTTTACATCCTTAGTGCCAGTTTTCACTGATTTTAAAGTATCAAAATCATAAAGCAATTAGGAAAACATATCAAAGAGAACATTTCCAGATTGAGATAATCTAGTTTCAGGGGAAAAAACAGCCTGTATTGCTGCTGCACTATATTGCAGTCTATGATATTTGATGCTATTTATAAATCCTGTCTACTGAAGGCCAGGGATCAAAATCTCTGATTCGTTTTAAAAATGTGTAGAGGTTAAAATTAGGAAGAAGATATTCTTTCCATCTCTATCTCATATGCACATTTAATTCCTTCAGTTCTCTTTGTTCTCCATTAATGCAGCTGAATGTGGAAATCTTGAAGTACATAAAGTTTCAGCACTTGAGTGTGATAGTGACCCAGTTATCTGTGACCTCTATGTGAGACCTGAATGTACAGCACAAGATTTATGAGATACAAACATCCTTCCGGAGGACATGCATCCAATGTCTAAAATGACAACAAATACTTATATTTAGGCTACTGAATCCCCTTGTTGCCATATTCAAAGACAGTTTCACGGACAGCTAGTTGACTCTCATCTTTAGTGACAGAAAAGATAAAAAACTCTTATTGTTTCTTATTTTCAAAAAATTTAATAAAAAGTACATGTGATTCAAAAAGGTACTATCTCAGATTCCTGTCTTTGATGTAGTCACAATAATAATGCAATACAAGTATGCTGAGAAATCTTTTTGGTTTTTTGTTTGGTTTTATTTTTTTTTCTTTGAAAGAAAGGGTTGTTTGATTCAAAGAATTTTATTTTATGAAGCTTCTTCTTTTTATTTTTTTAAACCTATTATTGTCTCTTTATGTAGTGTTTAGAAATTCTGACAGAATAGATTTTCATTAAAGACATTCAATAAAATAACAGTAATTTTAAAAATGTTGTGGGCTGGTTCACATGAATACACAGAAAATGCTCTGATTGTTTATTTTGACTTTATAATAAAAATGCATTTTTATTTTAATTACACTGGGTTCAGTTATGTATTGAACAAAAAATACACCTACAAATTAAACAAGACCTCAGGAACATAGGGGATGAAGTAAAGGGGAAAGTCCCTCAGGATATTTTCTGTTATAAATATATAACCTTCCGGCCAGAAGGAAGGACAAGCAGGAGCAAGTATATCACACATATCACATCTGGCTGCACAGATGTTTCCAGCAGGGTTTTGGCCTCCTTGACTATTCAGATACTCCTCTAAGTCTGTAGGTTACTGCAAAGAGATGAAATCCACCTATCAAAAAGGTGGAATTACATCATTTTAATAAGTTAGCTAAGTTACAGAATTAGCTTTCAACTAGGTAATTTGAGGAGAGGTGCCCAAAGTTTGGAGACAAGCAAAGACCCAGGGACAAGCTGAGAGTACCTTGGGAGCAGAAGCAAAGGGTCAGATGACAAATCACTAGAGTGCCTTTATGCCAACACTCATATTCTGGGAAATAAAAAAGAAGAAGTTTGCAGTCTCCATGTGCAGTCTCGGAATTGCACTATCTTTGGTGGGATAACTCATGTGACCCAAGAATTGCAATGGACAGTTGCAGGCTGTTCAAGACAGACCAAAAAAAAAAAAAAAAAAAAAAAAAAAAAAAAAAAAAAAAAAAAAACAAAAAAANAAAAAAAAAAAAAAAAAAGTAAAAGGAGAGGGCTTGTGTTCCACAGAAAAGATCAATGTAGAGATTAGCTGTAGACAAGAGGACAGACCTATAAATCTGAGGTCTGATTTTAGAGGACTGGAGAAGTTGATTTCAGAGAAGGAAATGAACAATATTCTCTAGAAACCCTCTCCAATCTACATTTCTGTATGATTCCATCATGACTTGAATAGGAATGTCCCTCACTGTGGAACGCTGCAGCACATGAGTGATGCAGGATTTTTCCCCAGAGTAACTTCTTCAACTGGATTCATGAATCTTACTGACACAGATAATGTGAGAAATTATGTATAGCAGCCTGTTCTATTTTAATACTTGAAGGAAATTTAAAAAAAAAATAGTTCAGAGGAAACTGAGGACTCAGTTTGTTCTGGTTAATAATTAGTGTGAAAAGAACTGGTACTATACAAAGCCAAGAAATACTGTGCATTTTTTTTCTTAGCACAAAATATCTATGAAGCTCACTTTGTTATTTAGCAGTTTGACAAGATAATTTCACAGTAACTATGAAATTGCATGTTAGAATCCTTAAAACTGCCACTAAGAAAGGACTATAAGGGCTACAATATTGCTCCATCCATTTATTTTTACTTTTCTGAGTTATTTAAACTATGAAATAGCCTAGAATGGATTTCTGTTTTCCTTTTGCAGTGATTATATGTTTTGAAAAATGTTTTATCACTTTTATATTTGAGCGAAGTTTTATTAGTTACTAAAGTTCATTCTTTACAGAATTTAGTGAAAAAAACTCTATATGACAGATTGTAGCCTTCATAATGCCTAGAAAAGAACAGAACAAATGCCAGAGTTAAAACTAATTTTACCATTAGTCTTAGCATGATCAAGTAGGGACAGAAACAAGTAATAAAGTCTGAAACTGCAGATGAGTTCAAATGAAAATAATGCAAAATCTGTAATTTCTGAGTTTCTTTATCATAAAGAATGGATA
>VWYO01018823.1:124959-157903 GCA_013400275.1 Rhadina sibilatrix
CTTTGTGGCCAATTTCTAGGCACCATAAAGGCATTTTCCCCCTAATTTCTCAAAATTCATTGTTTTCTCATTTTTCAGCCAAAAGAGAATTTCTGAAGTTATTCCATTGCACGAGGAAATAAATCCCATGTTAACATAAAACTGAACTGTTTGTCTTAATTCCAGAAAAAAATAACAAGGAACATGTAATGAACATCTATCTCTAATGTAACCTCTGGCACCCTCTGAGATCTGATCTGTTTAAGATCCTCTCACACTCTACTAAGTCCTTTGGATTCATGCGATGAGTGTTGGCCTTTTAGGGGTAACAAATCTTTTATCTCTGAACAACTGCCCTGTGAAAGCTATTGGCAGAGTTCATTGTCCACAGGACGAGCCAAATACATCTCCTAGCCAAAACTGAGATGCCTGGTTCCCTGGCTGGAGGTACCAAATGCTCGTGGTGAAGCAGTTGCACCACTTGATGGAGCCATTATCAAGTTGCCTGCTGAAAGACACATCCTGAAAATTAATGAGCGCAGCTGTAGCTGCCAAGAGAAGATGGAATCTGCTCAATTTTCTAGACATTCAATAGCTAGCAAGCCTGGCCTGCTTAACAGTGGGTTACAGCAACCAGCCAAACTTGGAATAAATCCTTATACTATTACCATGATAAACAACAATGTCTTTTGCTATGAGAGACTGGTCTGGGAGCAGACTCTCACCGTAGATGGTTTTGTGGTAGGTTTTTTCCTCCTTCCTGCTCCACAACCACATTTTGGCCACAATTAGTAGTGGTTTATTTCAAATTAAAGTGAACTGGTGGAGTTTAAACTTGTTACTTCCTTTACTTAGCATTTTTTTTTTCTTTTTTATTTTTTTTTTTCTTTCCAGGGAGGAAATTAAACAAACGTTTCCATCCTAAAATAAATAAAATGTGTGAAGAGCTCTGGGAGTAGTCGAGGGAAATGTTATCTCTGAATGCCCTTGTCAAGCTTCTTATCCTGTTTTCGCAAGCCTTAGGATTTGTGAATATCTCAGATGAAGTTGAATGCAAGCAGATATGTATGGGGTTCTACTCCCTTCTGAAAGCGATACTTAAAACACCAAAAGACATTGTGAACACTTGATTAATATTGCCTACATGCCAGTAAATTACTGGTAGTCATTTTCAGGCTTTGTAGAGGGTGATCTAATGAATACAAACAGAATATGAGTAATTCAAATATAATGGGAAAATTTTCCATCAGCAGCAGGCTCTTCACATACCGAGAAAATACCAAAAGACTCATTTCAATTTGTTGTATGCTTATAAAACCAATTTTCCACATTCTCCACTCTAAGGCAGTCACTGATTGGAAGCACTTCTTATTTTCAGTTGAAAGTTAGTGCAAAACTCCATCCAAGGCTAATGTTAACTGACACTTTAGGCCATGCGTGGTAGGTCAAAACAGAATCACAGCATATTCACATTTCTTTCCTCATTCAGGGGTAAGAAACTGGGTGGGAGCATGCTTTCTGCTTCCAGACAGTAAGTGCTTTGGGAGCAGGGTGATGAAAGGAAAGAGCTCACTGGAGGAGAATAATTGCCTTTCACATAGGGATTGTAATTTCTCTGCCCAAAGGAAAACACAAGCATGAGCAGAGAGACTTTATATTTAAAGATCTACATAAATTAAATACAAAACACTGATTCCAAGATTGGACTGCATCCTTGTGTGGTATAAAGCTTTATATTGAGTTGAGCTGCACAGTGATTTACACCAAAATAATCCAACAAGTCTGGAGGTGAGAGACTGATAGATGAACTATACCTGGCTCTTTATAAAAAGATTTCTCATAGTTTTAATAATTTCTTTTCCCATTTACTCATGTTTTTTAGCACTTTCAAAAGACTTTTTTTAACAATTCAGGGTTTTAAAAGATTATGAACAGCTATTTTTACTCCCCTTCACCTTACAGGAATGGTGAACATTCAGTACTTTTGATAGTGCAGGTTTTCTATTTCTGCTTCCAGACTGGTAATTCTCAAAGCCCTGGCCAAAGGATTAATTGGCTTTTCTGGCTGGAGCATTTTGATCCTTCATGCTGGACTTGCATGATTAAAAATTTTGTAATACAGTAGACTACAGTAATGTCTCTTCCTTTGCTACACTTTTTTTGACAACTGTATGTTTTATTAAACGTTAAATAATTTGCACTCTCAGATATCTAAACCAGTGGGTACCATGACTTTTTCTGCAGAAAAAGACACAAAACACAGATTTCATGGCAACTTTCTGGATTTAAAAGAAACTCATTCTTTTGTACAGCCCAATGCACAAATCTAGCCAATAATGTTCCATAGAACAAGAACTTTCTCATTCTCCTTAAAATGATGCTTAAGAGAGTGGTCCTCCTACTCTGTAGGTCAATTTGTTAGTTAAGTCTTGATCAGCCTCAGCATGGGACCAATATTCACAATGATGTAGTTTGTTGATAACCTGCCTGTGTTGGTTCTTTTCCTTGGTTTGATGACATCCTTTACCTAAACCATTCATTTTCAAGCAGAGGATTGCCAAAGTTCAGTCCTGCTGCCTTATGGATCACATGTGTGTCTCTCTCCTGGAACTGGACCTGAAGCTGAAAGTAGGGAAAATAAATAAATAAATAAATAAATAAATAAATAAATAATAAAAAAGTAGAGGAAGCAATCAAGCCTCAGGCCCATAATAAAATTTTTATTTTAGTATCAAATGGAATAGTGACGGTGCTTGTGCACAGATTCTATGTGTCATCACAGAATATATCTGAAACCTGTTGGGGGAAAAGCTCCTTCTAAAGCACAAAATAAGTAACAGACAAAGGGAGATAAAACCTTGACCATGTGAAATTTTTCTCTCATTAAAATGAATGAGAGCTGGAGGCATATGGTCCATCACAAAAACAGATCAAATGACAAAACCGCCCAAGAGGCATCACTGCAGTGTAGAAATTATCATATTTTTATTCACTCTTTCCTAATTGGAGACAGGCTTCTGGAACAGGATTAGCTTGGATTTACATGATGAAAAGCAATCCAGTGTTAATTGTATCAGTTGACTGTCACCATTACACATGATGACAAGTGAGAAAATAAAGTTCTTTTTTTCTTCATAACATGAAGGATTTTTATTGGTGCTCATTCCAGAACTATCAGGACAGGACTCTAATTGCACAAAACATCTGTATATCAGCAAAGAACTGCCTTTCATCTCAGCAGCACCATCTACATTAATAACAAGGAAGCAAGAGAGAAACCCACTGCCTTGTGTGTGATTCGATAACAGGATTTTTAAGAATTTTATCAAGGCATGGCTTTGATAACTGTAAGACAACTGTTGAGCATGGATAGCAGAGAATACACAGGTTAAAAGCAGCCTCTGACACATCAGCTACTGAGCCTCTGTTTCCAGTAGACATACAGGAGTCCCTGGCACAAAAAACATCACATCCTATGAAAACTATAATAGTTCTGCTAAGCATCCTGTTTTGTTTTGCCTGTTTAATGCCAAAAACAAGCTGTTTCTTCCTTACTGTGGTATCATACTGTTCATGATTTCCTTGGCAGGCAAACACAAGTTAATTTTGGCTACAGATGCTTGCTTTGTGCTCCAAGCTCATTCCTATCTTGGGCTCAGCTCTGTTCTACCCACAGCTATACAGCTTCCCCTTGAGTGTGAGGAGAGATCAAGTGAATTTGCAAGAGGCCAAGCACACAGTTCATTAGTAATTTACAATCTTAATTTCTTAGCAATGGGGTCAGATTACTGAATGCGTTTTGTACACAGAGGATGCAGCAGTAGCTACGCTTTGTTACAAAAAGCAGTGGCAGTAGGGGAACAGGGAAAGCTGCGCTGTGGGCCGTGGTTTTGTGCAACTTTGAAAGAAAAGTCATTCATGGGGTTTTGTCTGCACTAGTTTTTCACTCATACTGCATATTGCCTCTTTTCTAGCTTTATCACACTGCTAGCTACCCTACATTGTACTACAAAACCTTTTTTGGGTGTCTTCAGCTGCAGCAATGCCAGACCCAGTCAGGGCCACACTCTTCAACCCACCTGAGCTCAAAACTACAAACAAATGGAAGTCATCATGTTGATAAGAAAAAATAGACTGCACAATACCCAGGCTATACTGCAAATACACAAACTAAATTCCACATCTTCCAGCCACCAATGGCAAATTTTTTCTTAAAGACAACTAGAATGTGCCAAACCTCTACTCTCATGGCGGGACCACAACAGGCACCAACTTTTGCAGACAGGAAAGGTAGTGTAACAACCTAAAAATACACTGGACCTGCAAAAGAGCAAAGTCATCACAGCACTGAATGAGCAGAGATCTTCAAAGCAAAGTCTCAAATGCATGTTCTTGCCTGAAATGCCTAGAAATTATTCTTGCAAGCATTTTTTGATATGGACCTGGTTTCATTAGAAAGCTTTTGCCCCTTCTGGCTGAGCAGCTGGGTCAATATGAGCAGTATTTAATTTTAGGCATCCAAGTTTGCTGGAATAGTGCTCTCTGTATGGACAAGGGCTCATCTACAATCTAGTATTCAACAGCTATGGATAATTTTCTCACTGAAGATACCATCTGTTTTGCTCTTTAATTACATTACTCTCCATAATATATTTTCCTGTTATTAACAGGTGGAAGAACATTAACTTTTACAGGCAAAAAACCCAAATATTCAAGCATTTGGCATCCCTTATTTTCCAGTGGCCATTGTGACTATTCTCAGAAATTAATTTGCAAAAAAATATTATTTGACATTATGGAAGAAGTGGCAAAACAGATGAGCATCCTGCTGTCAGCCAAACAGCAAGATGATATAAACAGGTTTTTTTGTTTCTTTGGCACAATTTTCTAGATTTGATTCCAGTTTTGTGATCATATAAACTTGAAGAAGTCCCAGGTACTATTCTTATTTATGGGGATCTCAGAGCAGAGAGACATCTCTGAAATCTCTTTATCAATATAGCAAATCAAGAATAACTACCACAAGAGAAATCTGAAACTGCATTTATAACCAGTCAAAAAATTTAACACACTGAAGTATATTAACACACAATACTTTAATTATACACTTTTGGTATATTTGATTGCAATACTGTGATTGCTTTTTTCATTCCTTGTAAGAGCATAAAATGTGGGGATTTTGTAGAATTGGTGAGCCTTTAAAGTACTTAAATATTTTTGAAAGCCAACAGCAACTAATTTCTATTAGTTGTTTGTTTTTTTTTTTAATTTCTATACATGACTCTGCTTCTCGAAGTAATATTTCAAAAGCTGAAATCTTGTGTTGATAAAATTTTTTACATCTTTCAGCCAAAATGGTTTTCATTACAAGAATAAAAACATTTTTTTAAATTAAAAAAAAATACAAAATCACATCAACAAGTTTAATGTCTTTTTTTCCTAATTTACCCAGTCTCTTGCAATAAAGCAATATATTCATCTAAGCTAAATTCAGAGCTCTTAACAGTGTTGTTTTGTTCATCCTTTGAAATTAGGTCACCTCTTTCTGAAAGTAAGTCAAAAGTAATTGGTTGCCCAAATATCCTCTGTAATTATTAAAATCTTCCCATATAAGAATAGATTCTGTTTCCAAGCTGGCCATGGGCTGACTGGGTCTGTCTTTACCTTCCCCTCCTTGCTTTCTATCCTTTGCTAGGCATCACCCTTTGTACCACCTTTGAGAGACAGCCAGCCCAGACTTAATGAAGGCTAAAAAGTAAATGATGCATTTTTACTGCCCACTTAACTTGAATAATTGGCTGCCATTGCTTATTTTGCAGTTTTCTGAGGGAAATCTTAGGCTCCAAAAAGTTAAATGAGCTTGAACAAAAGATAGCTAAGCTTTTCTTGCCATTGACTGGCAAGTAACCTACATGATATCAACCTTCTGAAGCTAACTATTCACTGAAAATGTGTCAGAGATGAGGCATAATTATAATCACAGTTGTGGATCTGCAGAACTACTAAAAAAAAAAAAAACACATCTTTAGAAAGACGTGGTTTTTTCTTTCTTTGTAAAGAGTAAATGTTTTACTCTTTTTTTGATAATCCTCTCTTGCCATGACCTCCCTGAACTATGAAAAATGAGAATTTATTCCTACCCCTTATTTATTCTCTTTCCAAGCATTTTCCCTTAATTTGGCGACCTTTCCTTGTATCCCATTATTCATTGGTGTTTTTAAGAGCCTTTTAAGAACCTTTTGGGGAAGAGCCTTGAAATATTTTGATCTTCAAAATATTTTCCCCTTTAAAACATTTATGAAGAACAGATTGGAACAGGCAAGACAACCAACAGTATAGAGACATTTCAAATACTGCTGAATTTTGGGACACGTCTGCTGAAGGGGGACATGTCTGTAGCATGTCATTTTGCTGCTTATGACTGGCTTTCTTCCTGAAGACCCTACAATGTAAACTAGTTTGGTGTGCATCAAGTTCTTCTCAGTGCTAGGATACTGTTGGAGATATACCTGAACATAGGAGCTGATGAGGACTTTAGAGTTCAACAATTTGTAAGTGCTTAAAAACAGAGACTTGCCTGCAGGACTAGAAATCAAACTTTAAATGTCTGCATTTAAGTTGTTTCAACTACAGAAACCTCTGAAAGTGCCTTGGCTGGAAAGAAGCATTTAAGAGAAGGGGACATCATGGTGGGCAAAAGGGAGATTTTCTTCAAAGGCTTATATTTTGGGTATTTCATAGAGGACATCAGCATTACTTTATTTAGAGATACAATTCTCTAGATTATTTTGTGAATATGTGTATTAGCAGGACTCCACTTTAGAGAGTAGAGGTTGCCAATGTCCTTCAGGAACATCAAGAAAAAGGTAGGAAACATTCTTCTTCCAGCCCCTGGGAGACTCAGGGATCTGTGACAGCCATGCAGATACCACTAACCTTTTCAACAGGATCTCAAAAAAAAAATCACTAGTGACAATCTCAAATAAGATATTTGCAATCATAATATTCATACACTTAGAAATATCTTCCTTGAACTCTGCTTTTATTTCAAGCTAGAAGAATATGAATAGCACATTGTTAATTAATTGACAATTTTTGATAGTTTATTAGAAGAGACATAGAAGTAGACCCTAATGATTTTCTTGAATTTTACCAGGAAAATATATGCAAGGAAATCAACACTCTTTGATCATGTCTCACCTTGATCCTTAACTGAGTATAATCAAAAATTTTCTGTTTTCCTAATTGAATAGCCTTCATTCACATTAAAACTGTTTCAGTGAATAAACTGAGTATTCAAGTGTTGTCTTTGAATATTGTGAACAATCTAACTTAAATTAGATGGACCTCAATTCTGAATTGATGTGCTTTTCCCCTGGATGTACAGACAGACTGGGGAATGAGATGCTGGAGAGTAACATCATGGAAAGGAGCATGAGAGTCCTGGTCAGTGGCAAGTTGAAGAGTCAACAGTGCCCTGGCAGTCAGGACAGCCAACCTTGTCCTGGGGTGCATGAGGCACAGCATCACCAGCTGTGAGGCAAGGGAGGGGATTGTCCCCTCTGCTCTGAGCTGGGATGGCCTCACCTTCAGTCCTGTGTGCAATGTTGGGTGCCAAAATTAAACTACTAGAGAGCATCCAAAGGAGGGGAAAAAAAGATGGTGAAGGACCTTGAGGGGAAGCCTTACAAGGGGAGACTGAGATCACTTGGTCTGTTCAGCCTGGAGGAGACTGAGGGGAAACCTCATTGCAGTTACAGCTTCCTCCTGGGGGAAAGAAGAGGGACAGACATTGATCTCTTCTCTGTGGTGACCAGTGACAGGGTCCAAGGGAATGACCTGAAGTTTTTTTTCAGAGGAGGTTTAGGTTGGATATTAGGAAAAAGTTCTTCAACTAGAGGGTGGCTGAGCACTGGAACAGGCTCCCCAAGGAAACGGTCACAGCATCAAGCCTGACAGAGTTTAAGTGTAGACAGATTGCGTGATTCTTGGGGATGCTTCTGTGCAGCATCTAGTGTTGGATTTGATGATCCTTGTGGGTTTATTCCAATTCAGCACATTCTGTGATTCCTTCGTAATGTAGTCCTTCATTTTTTGTGGGGTTTGCTTTGGTCATTGCTTTATCTAGTTCTGACTTCTCCTGACTTCTTCCTGGTTTGAATGGCAGACCCAGGACAAGCTGCATTGAGTGCGATGTGTGTGTCTGTTTACTTCTAGGCAGGATGTGAAGAGTCTTGGTGTTACTAATATCCCCATGAGAAAGAATGAACTATTACTAGCAAAATCTCTTTGCTAAGGTACCTTGTAGTACCAGCTCTTAATAAAATCAAGCTCAAAATGCCTTACCAGCTATATTGTAACTTTCCTTCTTATGACTGAGAGCAATTCTGAAGTTGTGTAGGCTAGAAAAGCAGCTGTGTGGCTCGAAAAGAAAAAGAACAGTTTGACCAAATTCCATTTGCCTTAAACTAGCAATGTTGAACATTTGAGCCCCTGAAGGTACTGAAAATTGTACACCAGACTGATTTATTCTCATAGACATCTGTCTGTAGCTACCATGGTGATCAACATTCATTCTGTGCCTTGTATATTGGGAAATGACAGCTCTTTAACAGAAGCCAAAGAAAGCAGTAATGTCAGTAATAAGGTCCCATGTTCTGGACAGCATAGCAGTTTGCTGAGTCCTTTTTCCTCTGCTTCAGAGAAGACAAGAGTTGTTATGATCCCAGGGACAAGGGAGGAGGAGGTCTGGAGAAAGAAAAATGTGTAATTTGGAGGAAAACATAATAAAACGAGTATAGAGTTTTTATTCTTTCCTTTCTTGCCTTACAGAGCACTCACTTATTTTTTCTCTCTAGCTGAGCTTAATTTTGAATTGGTCATGTAGGACTCTAGTCTATGCAATTATTTTCAATCTTCCTTAACAAAGGCTTAAATGAAAAAAATCTTTGCATTAAGAATTATGACACAGTTTGGTTGATAAAAGTTCAGATGGGAAATTCCTCTCTTCAGTGATGTAGACCAGTAACCATTAAAATTCCAAATGAGATAAACAAAACAGAAAGAAAAAACAGGTGGATGATTGTACAAATCATGGAACAAAAAACAAACCACCCCACCAATCCAAACTTAATATCTTAGAACTAACTGAAGAACAAAAGTTGAGTAAATGGAAATATTGGAGCAAATAATGAAGCAAGGAATGAAATTAACAGAGAAAGATGAGAAAACACAGAGGTGACTTTGTTTATTGCAAACACATTCAATTTCTTCCTAGGGTTGTAAACGAAAATGTTATTTTCCTATATGTTGGTTCCATGTAATCTATTACACTTATAATATAATGGGTAAATTAGAAGAACTGAGATACTCCTGCTTCCTGAGGTCATTACTGGCTGCTTTGGGACACATATTTCTTATAGTAAGGCTTCTGAAAAGTTCATGAGAAAAGACCAAACTCTTATCTGTATCTCTAACATTCATTGGAGGATTCTGGATGGTCTGATGTGCACCATAAGAGAAGGCACTAAATGAAACAGCAAAGTGTAGCATTCACTTCTAACAGGATAAGCCTTCCTGCCACCCCCAAATGATTCACAGTGTTAGTACCTAAAAGGGAAAAGGGAAACACTAATTGATTTTGGAAAGATAACTCTAGGAAATATTCCCGTTCATTACATACCACTTACTGTTCTAGCAGTTATTGTTATAATTGCCAGTATAACTTTAAAGAGAAGGAGAAAGATATAAAAAGTTAGGATATAGGAACTGAAATTCTATGTGTGACTTTTATCTGAAAAACATTTGCCTAATGTTAGGCCAGACACTTCTTCATATGATCCTTTCGTGGAGAAAGAACCTCTGTACAGTACAGTAGAACATAAAAAACAGATGCATTTTCATAAAAATGACCTCAGCCGAGCTGAATCTGAAAGGCTAATTTGTAAAATTGTGTTCTTTCAAAGTTTAGGCAAAACCATAAATGAGCAGAGCATATTGCAATTTGACATTTTACTTTTCCTACTTCCCTCATCAAGTTCCACTTAAATTCAGCAATTCACTTACATCAATTGAAAATTTGTTCCTATAAATAACATCTTTATTGGTATACATAAAAAAAATTTCTGAGTGGTTTATGTATCTCTCCGTTTGAAGTGTGATTGTCTTTTAAATACTGTAATTATTAAAAAAATGAAAATACACTACTTTCTCATTTTCATCTCTCCTTAGTGGACAATGACGTCAAATCCAACATGGCAGTTGTCAATGGTAAAGCTTCCCTCTAAGTTTAAGCAGAAAATTTCATCACTTATTTTCTTTTACATTTTGTCATGACATACCAGCTTCTTTAGGAAAACACAATAGACACAAGGTGGAGCCAGAGATCCTTGAAGAAAACTATTCATAAGTTTGTTTTTAACTGAGAGCTCTTTTGAAAAACACAAGTGGATAGAAGCTCAAATCCCACATTTGAAGTAAGTTGTTGAAATAACTAGAACTTAGCTACTAGTTATTATTATTTTTCTGTTAACTTTTTGATAGGTGGAAGAAACAGAAATTACAGTCTAGATCATATAGTATTTGATTTTCTTTGCATAAGACTCTTTGGAAACTCAAGAGTGAAGTGAGAGGGAAATTAAAGCTACTCTTATTCTATTGTGAGATGATTAATCTTTAATCCTCTGAATTGGGTTGATAAGGATTTTCATTACTACATTCAGTAAGCATATTTTATATCACGTCATCTACAGTTTCAGTGGCAAGGCTCACATCAAACTGTATTCCATGTCCCCAAGAAACTTGAGAATATTTATTTTCTCTTTTTTTCCTGACAGTACACTAGAAGGATGAGATGACTGATAATATTTCACAGCTGTCGTCATCTTCTGGTTTCACCCACATACACATGCCTTCACAAAGCAAATGAAAGAAACTGGAAATTAGGCCCACACTCCTACTCACTATGTCTAGAATTTAGTTTATAAAATGAACTAGACTTGAAAACTAACCATGTTAGAACTGAAACTGATGAATTATATATCTGAATTCTCTGTTTCCCTATTAGTTTAACAAAACCATTCATATGATTACACCAAAAGACCTTTCCAAGGGTTGCAGTCTTCCTTGACCAACAGACTCCATTAACACCTTTGTTTTTGGATGCTCATCATGCTGCTGTTAAAAGAGAGGCAGGAGGAATTCCCAGCACACAAAACTAGACTCAATCACAGAGACATTCTCATGCTATTCCCAGATATGCTTAAATATGTTAATATTTAAATGTTTCATATTAAAAGTGTTGACTTGAAAATTATATGCATATTTAAGTATATAGAAATATTGACTTTCACATAGATTGGGTGTAAAAGCAGCTAGGAAATATTTACTGTTCTTTGTTTTAAGTAAAAGTGAAAAAAAAATAATAAAAAAGCATCCCCAGAGCTGACAGCATGATAGAACAACATAAGGAATGTTTTCATTCCCGTAACTGCTATCATATGCTTGCATAGTGATGAATGAAGGTGTCAATCTTATCTCCTAGCTACTTAAGAAAAATCAAGTACAAGCAACAAACATATTCAAAATCATTGCAAAAATTGCTTGTTACATACTACTGCTTCTCTGCTTTTCCATTAATGGGCCAATTTCCCTATATTTGTCTTTCAGAAAATAAAAAAAAAAATTCTTTCAGGGTTTATGTGTTTTTTTAAAAATCTTAAAGATCACTATCTTCAAAAAAGAGCCTTAGTACTGTTCAGTAATGTGAAGGTAATAGTAAAAGTGGCAGAGGAAACTGGAAATTTACATTTCATTTTTCCTGTTTCTCCTCTGTTTTTATTTTTTATCTACTGAAAATAGAGCTCACTGACTGCTACAGCTTATGTTTAAAACTGGACAGTAGCTCTAAGCATAAAAGAGAATATTCTGATATATATCCAGCTTAAAAATCCAGAACTGAAACACTGAGTAGCAGGGCTGCAAACTGCCAGTTGTTTTCAAAGCCATTTCCTTTAAGCGGGGGAGGGAGGGGGGAGAAACATGAAAGCTGTGTGCTTGGCAAAAGAAAAACATACACAAAACGCTGTGGCAGACTGTTGCAGTGAAAATAAATCTGACTTCTCAGCCACATTCAAAGTCAAGCTGCCACAAAATTCTGAAAGGAATCATACAAGTCAAGAGCTGTATTAAGCACAGGAGCATAAAGTAGTTCAAGCATTACAGTCAAGTGAAATCATTACATTCATTCTGTAGTGTAGCTTTTTAATTGAAGAAAAGGACAATATATTGTTACAAATTAACTTAATCTGACTGTGCACTACAAAGGGAAAAGATAATGAACGCAAATAAAGAAGAACTTACTGCTAAATTAATTGACAAAAGTACTAAACATATAAAAAACATCTGAAAATCAAAATTTACAGGGTCTACATTTAAAAGCAGGAAAGCTAGAAATGCATAGATGGGATCCAAATTTCTTTTCCCCTATACTTAGGCCAACTGAGAACTACTGGCCTCTCTGCCTCACATCTGTGCCAGGCAAGATCATAGAATCTTCATTAAAGCCTTCTAGAAGCTTTGCTATGGTTCAAGATAGCCAGCACGGCTTCACCAGGGTCATGTCCTGCCTGATCAACCCAGTGGCCTTCTACAGTGGAATGACTGCATCAGGGGATGAGGGAAGGGCTACAGATGTAATTATCTGGACACCGGTAAAGCCTTTGATATGGTCCCACCAACAGGCTTCTCTCAAACTGGAGAGAGATGCATTTGATGGAGTGGACTCTTAGGAGGATAGGAAATTGGTTGGATAGTCATATGCAGAGGGTTTTGGTCAATGTCTGAATGGAAATATGTGACAGGTGGTGTCAGAAGGTCAGTGCTGGGACCTGTTCTCTTTTTTACATTCATTGGTGTAACACACAGTGGAGCACCCTCAGTAAACTTTCAGACAACACTGAGCTGAGTAGTGCAGTTGACACACCTGAAGGATGTAATGCCATCAAGAGGGACCTGGAAAAGCCTGGAGAATATGCCCCATGGAAATTCATGGGGTTCAGTAAGGCCAAATGCAAAGTCCTGCACCTGAGTCAGAACAACCCCTGTAATCAATACAACAGATAAACAGATTGAGAGAAGCCCTGATGAGAAGTACCTGGAGGTTTTGGTGGATTAAAAACTGGAGATGAGCCAGCAATAAGCACTTGCAGCCCAGAAAACAAATTGAATGCTGGACTGCATCCAAAAAGTGGCCAACAGGTTATGGGATGTGATTCTGCCCATCTACTCTGCTCTCATGGGACCCCACCTGGAGTTCTGTACCCAGCTCTGGGGCCCCCAGCACAGAAAGTACATGCACCTTTTGGAAATAGGCTTTCAGTAATTTTGTTTTTATATGAACCAAACATTATTGGGTAAGAATGCAAAAATTCTCTTCACTCACTGCAGTGCAAGACCTCTGATTATCAGCCCTCAAGACACTATTAACACAACCTACTTAAAGACATTGCTTGCAAATAAAGGCAACATTGTGAGGCTTTGAGGTTCGTAAGAAAAATCATTACTAACTATGGATATAATGTGTAATTCCACAGAGATTAGAAATTAAACACCTTATAGAGTAAAGGAAATATTTTTAATTTAAGAATGTTGTCTTGTAACCTTGGCAATTATGAGGCTAGAAATTAGATAGCAAAAGTTCTTGCTTTAAAGATAAGCAATTTCCAGTTTCTCAGAGTGATTTAATACTCAGGTTTTGTAAACTAACAGTCTTAATGATCAGTCAAAGATGCTGCCTAAACATCCTCATCAGTGTTTCCACTCCTTGCCCTGTAAGTATCCAACTGTGCTGCACTTTGTTGAATTGTACAGCTCCTTCTTCTGATGCTGAATGAGGTGAAAAAAAAAAAAATCATACAGACAAACCAACCAAAACAGAAAGAAGAAGCAAAGAGGAGGAAAAAGCTGACATAAGGACAAAAAATAGAAATGTCTGTCTGAAGAGCCCTAAAATCCCTCCTTTCTTTCAAATAATTTCCTATTGCAAAAAACAACTTCCAGTGGAAAAAAACCCATCAGTTCTTATTTTGCAAAATAATCCCTCTCTATGGAAAATGATAGACTATTAAGTGTCTAAGATCTGTATACACAAACATGTCTGTACTCATAGCTGCACAAACAGATGTAAATCTCACTTGCTGGAATCTTGACCAAACAGCCTGTAAATTTAAATTTACAAAATTTCTTCTTTTGAAACAATGCTGATATTAGTAGAGCCTGTAGCCTGAGAGGGCCCCAATATTTTTATTATTTATCTTGAATGGATTAAGGAAAATACGTCAGTATTTCTCAGCTGAAATCTTTTTAGCAAAAATGCCTACCTGATCCCATTCTAGTTGAGTAGAAGGGGTAATTATTGGTATTCCATCTTTCTGATCTCCTTATGTCTTGCAGTAAGGAATTACAAAGTCTCTTAATGTATTTGATGAAAATATCTTTCCCCTTCTTTCATGCATTTTAAAAATTGTGGTTTTTTTGGTTTTAATTAAAACTCTGGATTTATTTTTGAAAACAAAAAATTAGAGCAAGATCTTTATCCACACACCATCTCTGTCCTCAACATCAATTTCTTTGGTACATAAAGATTAAACAAACCCATAAAAACCTAATAAATAAATAAATAAATAAATAAATCTTTTGAAAGCTTCTTATACATAAAGTTTTTAATTTGTCCAGAAGTTTCAGAATTCCAGAATATATTAAGACTCTTGCTGAATCACACACATTACTCTTAAGAATTGGTCTTTTAAATCACCCATTTTTAGAAATAATATGTGGGATTTGCCTGCCTTTATTATAGACGTTAGAAAGTCAGAATTTTTCATCCTATCCTGCCCTTAAGCTAATGGATAGAAATCCCCTCTAGAGCACTGTTTGATTCTTCTGAATGAGGGCAAGGATTCCAGTTAAATGTATCTTTTTTAAGCATGTCCATAACTTCTCATTTGATGATAGAGGGATCTTTCCATCTCACTTCAGATATCTAAGGTTTCAATATATGCATATAAAAGTAAGGAATCTTGTCTAGTATTACATAGCCAATATTCACTAGACATTCAATGGATAGAAGAAAATATGAAAGACTTGCAGCCTTTCTTAAAAAAAAGGTAAAAATTAAAAGATATTCCAGAATGTATTTGTGGTACAGTGCTATTACATAACAAGATTTTTCTTTCCCAAGAAATGATGTGTCAAATACTTGTTTTATTTCTTCAGTAGTAACAAACTGGTCATATTTCTAAGAAGTACTAAACACTTATTCATGTGTTTCATTTTACTCCATGTATTTACTGCTGTCATTTATAACTGCCTACTCTGTGAGGCAGCAGTTCACAAGGCACTCTGACAAAAGCAGTCTTTGCAACATTCAGTTGTAAAATGCTCTTTCGCCTAATGCAGCCTTCACATCATGACTGCAAGGATCTTTAAAACAGCAGATGCTGAGCAGTGATGGAAGAGGACATTACCTTGTAAACAGCAAATTGCATTAATTTTCTGCCAATGGACTACACAGACAATCCAGTTCAGAAGGAATATCAGTCTAAATGTTCGTAAGATTTATTATTAAGTCTATCCCTCAGCCCTTGGGATCTGCTGTCTTGCAAATCTGCTCAAAAGTTATGACAAATTAGAAACAGCATCTTCCAAAAGCTGTTCTCACACAGTAGGTTTGGTCATAAACAGTAAAAAGCATATCCCTTCCTCAGGTACGCCAACCCCCATCAATGTGACAATAACTTCCAACTGGATATTTTAAATTGCGTCACATGTATTATGTTTTATCTTTCAGAAGTAACAGATGAGCTTACTTAAAGTAAATGTGTGTGTGTCTCTGTGTGTATGTCTGTATCTATAGAGGTAAATAAATACCTATATGTGTGTACCTTTCCATACCTGTTTGTAGTACAGTGGGAATGGGATGA
The DNA here is from genome assembly GCA_013400275.1 of Rhadina sibilatrix. NCBI lineage: Eukaryota > Metazoa > Chordata > Aves > Passeriformes > Phylloscopidae > Rhadina > Rhadina sibilatrix. The sequence continues at coordinate 140,919 of VWYO01018823.1, forward strand.
AAAATAGGGAATATATTGTCAGGTATGTCATTGACAATCTCAGCCAGGAAAGACTCCTGAATTCATCTCTGATTTGATGAGGGACATCCTCAAGAATATATTCGAACACTGTTCTGCAACTTCCAGGTTTCACTAATATTTCCAATCATGACTAATAAATGGATGTTCACTTCCCTCTGTTGTGCTATCACCCTGCAATATTTGTCAATAGCTCTAATTTTTCATTTTAACTTTTTTTTTATCATATTCAGGTTTTTACTAAATGTTTACTTATATTCTTTTTCTCTGACTTGTCCTTCTCCCCGTCTTAGAACTTCATGTTGCTCAATTGACAGTCTAAATGAATCTTCAATGAAAATCACAGCTGATTTCACATAGTGTGTGTGAGTGAATCAAGTTATTATTTGCTTTTTGGTTGGATGCAGTTGGTGTTGGCATTTTGTAGTCTTCAAGAAACCAAAATGACTTCTTAAACAGTCAGCCAACATGCAAAAATCACAAATGCTATAGCTGTTGGCATCAGAACTTTATTTTTTGAACACTGATGGAATGATCGTTCTCCACTGTTACCACATAGTTCATCGTAGAATGTGAATGTAAATCTATATAAATTTCCAGTGGAACAATCTCCCCGGAAAAAATATTGCAGCTGATGTGGAGATATGAGGATAGTGCAAAGAGAAATTGAGTCAAAGAAATTTAGTTTTCTATAGGGGACACATATGGTGACTGAATGATGAGTCAATAACTCAACATCTGTTATTTTCCTGTTATTACACACCATTGTCTTTTATACCTGGCTGTGAATGCTGCCAGCCTCCAAAATGCATAGGTAGGAAAAACATTCCAGACTCCTATGTTTTTAGAGTTATTAAAATCATCCAGGGCTGACTAAATTGCAAGTTAATCCCATCTAGCAGTACTGACAAATATTTTAAAAATTTTAATTACCTGTATATAAAGCCCTAATAATCAAAATTTGAAGGAAATTTCATGAAATATGACAGGCTATATCCTGCAGCCCTTACTATACAAATAATCCCACTGGATTGCTTGCAGGCCTGGCCAGTGTGAACAAGAACTGTGTGAGAAAACATAAAAAGAAATTCTGCATCTCTGAGCCACATTCATATGCCAAGGATCAGATCAATATTTACACTTCTTTCTGAGTTGCCGTTTACACCCCTGACATTCTCAACTCATTCTTTTCACAAAGAGTTATAGTGTAAAAGCATGAAAGGAAAAAAGTTCTGCTTGGAGGAGCCAGACAGCCCAGGAGCAGAGACCTTTCAGATCCACACTGCACTCTGCAACCAAGTAAGGAAGCCAGAATCAAATGCTGCATACTGGCAGCATTAAATTTTCCCTTATTCACATATCAATAAGAAGTAATGTCTTTATCTTCAGTATGCTCCCTCCAGATTTACACCCGACTCACTGAAAAGAGAAAAGTACCAAAATTTACTTGTTGAAAGGGGGAATTTTTCTGATGTAAGATTTTTTGTTACATTGCCTCTTGATCAGATTTCAGCACAACTTGTATTATTCACTCATCTCTAAAAAATTCATAATTTTTACAATTTTTTTTTACAGAAGATATATTTTTTTGTGCTTAGATGGAATTTCCCACATTTAAGTTGTGTCCATTGTTTCATATGCTTTTCTTGAGAACGAGTGAGAAGATTCCATCTCCTTTTTTTTTTCCCTAATTCTTCCATCAGGTGTTTACACTCATTGCTAAAATCATTCTGACTCTACTATTTTCGGGTTTAACAATCAAGGGCTTTCTGACTCTCCCAACATAACAAATGCTCCAGTTGTTTAATAACCTTTGTTGCCTTTCACTGGACTTGTTCCTTTTCATCTTTTTTTTTATAATGAAGAGCCCAGAACTGGGCACAACGCTACAGAGATGGTTTCACCAATGCTGAGTAGAGATGAAAGCTCATGTCCTCCAACCTGCTGGCACTCTTCCTGATGTACTCCCAAAATGCTGTTGACGACCTCCTTTGCTGCGAGGGTGTTTTGACATGTGGTCAGCTTGTTGGTCACCAAACCATAGAATGTCTTGGAAAAGCTATTTTCAGTGTGGTCCAGCCCGGGCCTTTACCTAGAGTTATTCCTTTCCAGGTGAAGATCTTGGTATCTTATTTTCCTCCAAGCAGTCATCAGCCCTCAGAGAGAGGGTTCCTTCCCCTGCTCCCTCGCCAAAAGGATGAAGGAGACCTGGTCCCTAATGTCTTTGATCACCCTCTCTGGGGCCGTGTAGTTAGTCATGCTCCATGCTATCCAGGCTTCCCCAGACAGTTCTGTCAGTGTGCACACAAAGGAGCAGCAGGTCTGAGTGACAGAGAAATCTTGGCAGCACCCCCACAAATCTGTCTGAAAGACAGTTATGGAAAGCAGTAAACTTTCCTAGATGACAGATCAGGTCAGCAGATAAGGACCTCTGCTGTTCTCCCCAGGGAGTCTCCCATTGTTGTCATTCACCTTTTTCTCTTGGTTCTGCTGCATGGCTCAGGGCCAGACAGCATGAACGCTTCATTGGTCAACACTCCTATACATCAGTTCAGAGAGCAGTCAATCTACTGTGTAACTGCAAATTTTAGTCTCTACCTTCCTCCTGGTGTCTGAAATCACCAGCTTTCAGCCTTTGCCATCAAAGGAATTTCTTCTTTCCAACCTGACAAGCATAGACTCTTCTGGAACAATGGGCAGTTTGGCTTCTTGAAACAGCAGGGTCTCAGAGAAGAATTCAGTGATTTCTTTCTCATCTTCCCTGATGAGACACAGACTGATCTCCACCTGGAGTTCCTTCACTAGGCAGCACAACTCTTCAACAGCTGCAGACCTCCTGGGAAAAAAAATGAATCTTCCCTAGCCTCAGAGAGACTCCACAGCTTCCTGCAGCTTGAGCCTTGCAGGGCTGCATCCTCCTTCTGAAGCTTTAACTAGGTCAAGGCCTTGAACATCTCAGGAACTGTTGCTCCTCTGGCTGCTGGGGATCATGTCTTATGTCATCACCACAGATGAGGATGTGTGTGGGGATATATTTGTTCTGGCTGAGTCGGGTTCATTTTCCCCACAGCAGCCCTCACAGCGCTGTGCTCTGCATTGGTAGCTGGAAAGCTGCTGATAACACAGCAGTGTTTTGGCTCCTGCTGAGCAGGGCTGGCACAGCCTCAGTGCTGTCTCTCCAGCCAGCAGGCTTCCACCCTCACCAGCAGGCTGGGGATGGACAAGATCTTGGGAGGGCACACAGGGCAGTTGACCCCAACTGAACAAAGGATATTCCGTACAATATTACATCTGCTCAGATATGAAAGCTAAGAGAAAGGAGGAGGAAGGGAAGCATTCATTATTTATGACGTTTGCCTTCTAAGCAACTGCTGTGTGTGCCAAAGCCCTGCTTCCCAGGAAGTGGTTGCACATCACCTGTTGATGGGAAGTGGGGAATAAAATATTCATTGTTGGAGATTTTTTCATCCTTCGCTTTCATACGCACAACCTTCACTTTTGCTTTAGTAAACTGCCTGTATCTCAACCCATAATGATTTTTTTTTTTTTTTGCTTGCTTTGTTTTGGTGTTTTCCATCTTATTTCCTTCTCCTGTAGAGCTGTGGAAGGAAGTGATAACAATAATATCATGGTTTGGCATGGACCTGGCATCCAGCCAAGGTCAACCCACCACAGGTGTTCTTAGAAGGCGTATTGGGGTGTTGTTCTCACTTTTGTAGCCCTCCTGCTACAATTAACTGCTGCTCAAAGAGCTTCATCTGTTGACTGCCTCGGCATGTTCACACCTGCAGAAGTGACACTATGTCTTGGAGAGATTTATGATGATAATCTCTTCCGTGATCCTCCTCTTTCAGCCGCAAAATTGGCTGCCGTAACTTTAAGGCCCAGGACTGGGTGTGCTTGGGGCCAGGGAGTGGCAGAGCTTTGGGCTCTTTTCTGGGCATTTTTCAAAGACTCCCTGCCCAGGCGTTCCATGGCGCTGTGCTGTTTGTCTTTGCTTGGTTTAGCTTAGTTTTGTTGGCCCAGGCAAAAAAGCTTTTGCCTTCTCTGGCTTGAAGGAGCTACAGCAGCAATCTTTGAGCTGCCTTGAGGTGAACTGAACAGCTGCTGATCCAGGACCAGAGGTGCAGGACCAGCAGGAGCAGTGTCGCCCCACTCCAGCCCCAAGCCTTGAGGAGCCAAGCTGGGGAGAGAAAGCACACAAGAGGCCCCAGCCTTGCTGCTTCATCTGTCATAGAGAAGAGGTTGACATCAGAGAGCCATCAGTTTTTGCCTCCTGCCGGAACTTCTTCATGGAAGCTTCACTTCCCTCAACGTGAAAGTCAGCGCCATCTTACACCAAGTGTCAGAAAGAGCTATTTCTTCAACATCTGCCCCATTTTTTGGTCTTTGTTCCTGTGTATGTGTATGCCCAGTGCAGCGGGTGAGCCATGTGGGCATTCCATTGTTAATAAACTGTTGGTTTGGGTTTTTTTCCACTTTCCTCTATTAGCATTCATTTTTCTATTGTTGGAGGAGGATTACTGAAACCCTTCAGAAGAGACTAGTCATTGCAGAGTGCCTTCTCTTAAATTTGATTTAAAACTGAGACACACCAACATGCTGAAATTGGCTAAAAAATTTAAATCTAAAGTTTACATATTTTCAATGGAGGACTTGGAAAGAAATCTATCTTTTGAATAATTTTAATAATTTTAATAGTGCAAAATATTGATAATTTTCCCATAATGAACACCAGGTCTTCCTCAGCCTTTTTTTCAAAGGGATGGTAATAACAAATGAGATGTGATCTAACTACAGGTGAAAGTGATTGAGTCTTCAAATGGTAAATGAAGCAAAAAATTCTCTGTATATTTTTCTATTTTTAAAAAATATTCCCATTGTCTGAATACAAATTTAAACCAAGTTGTGTAACTCATGCCCAGGAGGAACTGGAAACACTCTCTTTTCCATGATTATGCGTTTTCCAGAGCCCAACCTAGCAAAAATCTTCTTTTTCTTCAAGAAGTTACAACTATTTTATAGTCTATTACTCGTTTCTGAGCAACATTTAAGGATAGGCAGGCAGCAGACAAAGATTTGATGGGTTTTTCTGTCATTCTGTTCACATCCTGTGAAGCACACAGATTTATCTTTAAAGTGTAATTTATTGTAAAGAAGAGAGAAGAAAATACTGCCACTGGAATTTCTGTGAATGTGATGTAACTTAAAATTAGATCAAAGAATTATGTTTACAAAAGTAGTAGGTATACTAAAACCATCCCTGATGTTCTCCCATCTGCTGCATTAAAGCAGGCTTTCATCCTCCCCAAAGCTGATTATTAAAGGAAGTAGAAATATTCCGAATAATAATGAAGAAATTAAATGATTTCTGTGTGACTAATTCCTCAACTTTTAACACCTTCCTTATGAACATCGAACACCCAATACAAAGTTCACGTGTTGCTGCAGATGATATTTTTTTGACATCTTTGCCTCCATATACTCCCAAAAGCATCTGACTGAAAAGGCTGAAGTAGGATTTTTTTAATGCTGTGGGAAATACAGAAGTACACTTAAAAGCATGAGGATCCTTTCACCGGACGTGACCTTAAAAAAAAAAAAAAAAAAAAAAAAAAAAAAAAAAAAAAAAAAAAAGATAAAATCTCTGCTATATTCTACACAGAACTCTGTAAGGAGATTTTGTGAGTTTACTGTTGCAGAATTTAGTTACTGTATTAGAATTCGTTTTTAAATTTGCCTGACTTTGCCTCTTGTCACAGAACTCTGTTCCAAGATGCTCACATTAAAATAGTTTGGGGCACACAGAGATTAATCTGAAATCCTGGTGCAAGCAAGACACAGTAGATAGAATATGTGCCAGAGCATGCTGTTCCTCTGAAAAAAAACGCTCCTCACTGAAATTTGAGCAAGTGTATTGCTGGATGTGAAAATTCGCTCTGAGAACTGAAGCTGTGGGAAGTTCACAACATTGAATGAACTTAGCATCCATCAAATTAATTTAACAAGGATACAGCGTTGACTTTTTCTCATGCAATTCAATAAAATATTTTTAATTCCAAAATGTATCTTAATATGCTTCACAATTCCAGGAGTTTTTGGAATAAGACACCTCAATTTAAAAAAGAAAACAAAACAAAAACACAGTGTCAGGTAAACCCAGCACACTGCAGTTTCAAAAATCAATACCAGAAGTAATGAGGATGAGAAGAAGTTGCCTCAAACTGCACCAGGGGAAGTTAAAATTGAATATTAGGGAAAATTTTCTACACCAAAAGACTTGTCAAGCATTGGAACGCGTGTCCAGGGATGTGATTGAGTCACCAGCCCTGGAGATATGTAAAAGATGTGTAGATGTGGTACTTTGGGACAGATGGAAGTGTTAGGTTTGCCCCTGGACTTGATATTGAAGGTCTTTTCCAAATGATATTATTCTGTTTTTCTATGAGCCATGGGATTTTCCCTCCAAAGGGCAGGGTATGAAACATGTCACACTTGCCCAGCTGCACTATCAACTCTCAGTCACTACTGGATGTGCTCAGCCTGCTAGGCATCCTGTGATGCTGTCAGCAAACTGGCCCAGCATGAGCCAGGAGAGCTGGAAAATCCTGGTTGTTTCAATGTGGGGCATGTATGTGCAGATAAGACATTTGTGGGCACCAGCTGGTGCAGCCACATGGCCCTTTACTTTTCTACGTGGATTTTTCAGCTCAGTGAAGATTAGCTCAAGGATCTCTGTGCTCCACAGGCATGTCAGTGTCAATGATTTTTTTCCATCCTTTATCCTCACTGTATTTCACAAGAGAAAAAAAACCCCACATCTGCTCTGTGCCTTATGCAAGTTCAGATGCTTACCATTGCTCCATGTATTTGACACAGGAGTCACATGTTCACATTGACATCTTTGTAACCTGCTGTTTCAATCATTGCACATATTGTAGCCTACAAATATTTCAACCCTTTAAAAAAGTTCATAAGGATATGTATTGGATTTATGTGGCAAGATTTTGATGGGAGGCAGTGGAGACTGCAGGGATGGTTTCTGTGCAGAAAGGCCAAGGAATGCCCCAACACTGGACAGAGACAGCTAGTACCAGCTGGCTCCAAGATGGGCCCACTGCTGCCCAAATCTGAGTCAATCAAGGTCATTGAAGAAGCGGGAGGAGGTGCTCCAGGCACTAGGATAGATTCCCCTACAACCCATGGAGGGAAGACCTCGGTGAGAGAGGCTGTCCCCTTGCAGCCCATGGGTCAGGACAACAAAGCAGATATCCATCTACAGCCTATAATGAGCCCCACAGTGGAGCAGATGGACTTGCCCTGAAAGAAGCTGCATGCCATGGAGAGCACTGAAGCAGGATCCTAACAGCACCTGTGGACCTGTGGGAAGCAGATCCCATGCTGGAGGAGGTTTTCTGGTAGAACCTGTGACCCTGTGGGTAACCCACACTAGAGCAGTCTGTTCCTGAAGGACTGTATCCCATTGAAGGAAAGCATGCCAGAGTAGTCCATGAAAAACGCAGCCTGTGGGAGGGGGAGCAGAGGAAGAGTATAAGTAGCAATGAGTTGCAGAGAGGAAGTATTATGACCTGATTGAAACTCCTATTCCCTGTCTCCCTGCATTGCCTGGACGAGGGAGAAAGCAGAGGAGTCATGAACTGAAAATTAAATTATGCATGGGAAGAAACAGGGAAGATGTAGTTTTGGTTCTGTCTTTGTTTCTATCTTATTCTCTTTTTTTTAGTTGCCAATAAATTAATCTTCCCCAAGATAAGGTTGTTTTGCCTCTGAAAGTAACTGGTGAGTGATCTCCCTGTCCTTATCTTGATTCGCCAATTTTTTCTTCTTATACTTTCCCCTGTCATGCTGAGGAGGTGAATGAGAGTGGCATATGGGTGTTTGACAGCCAGACAGCATCAGTCTACCACAGGATAACATGAGTGTGCCTCATAAAATGGCTAATTTAAAATTAGATACTCATAATACTGGAAGAGTACTAATTAAACTATAGTCTTCAACATTGTTATTAGAGAACTTTGCATAGTGGGGGAATTTGTTGTGAAAATTACTTCTAATTGGCATAAGTAAGTCTATAAATCTTCCAACAAAATAAACTGTATGTAGCAAGTTGCCATGTGTGTAACATTACCTAAACATTTTGCTAATTCTTAAAAAACCAAGGTTGGGAGAAAAATACCAAGAGCAATTTATCTAGTTCTCAGCTCACAGTACTATTTACTATTTATAACTATTAACAGGTTAACAAATTTTTGCACAGCTGAGTAATTAAAGTTCCCATTGCATGGATTTGTTTTACTACTTTTATTTATATTAATACCATTAGGCCCTAGTACATATAATTGCACTCATAAACCAGAATTGCCAGAGATGATATAAGATTTGTTGTTTCTGCTGTGGAACAAGCAAGCTCAGGCTGATATAAGCAATCACTGAGGACTGATTAGTGTGTGGTGCTCCAGTCCCACTATGACTTGCTGTGAGATAATATTTTATTATAAGGATGAATTATATTCACATAGTACAGGGATAATATGCTGAGGACCATGTCTACTGATACTCATTTAGCAACATGCCTTTGCTGATGCTTATATCCTTACCAGTTCATCCATTACAGGAAGGAATATAAAAGCAGGTCATTATAAAAATCTTGGAGGCTTTTCCAAGACTGTCAGAAAACGCCGCCCATAAACAATAAATATAAGTTGAAAAAAAAAAGCCTCATTTGCAGAACAATCACTGTATTCCATTCAGCCTGGCAGAGTGCAGCGCTCTACAGACAATTTAGCAGTGGTTTTGTGCTGAGCTCCAATTGGCTGCTGTGGCTCACAGCTTAAGCATCAGTACCAGGCACTCAGGGAATAAGCACCAACTTGCTATGTTTTCTGTATCAGAGGGGAGGGATGGGGCACTCTGAACCACCAAGTTTTGCCCACCTAACTTTAAAAAAGTATTGTGGAGACAAGATCCTGCTTCAGCAAGCATGTTGTGCCTTGATTTTCCCTGGGAATTTCAGGTCCTTAAAAGGAATTTCTCCAGTCTGTTCAGTGAAAGTGTGTAACTCTCCTTGGGTTTTTATCCTCATGAATAAACACTGCCATTCACAATGCCATGTATTTATTCCAGCTAGATTGATTCTTGGGGAACTGTATGACAAGAAAACCTCTTGTACTGATAGCTTTGGGTTCTTTCCACAACAATTACTTCAGTGTAGAAATTCATAAGATATATAAAGAACATCTTGCGATTTTGTTAAACAGAATGTTGATCAAAAGAAATATTTAAAGATGGCTGCTTATCTCTTGGATAAATTTTTTTAAGGTACATACAATGAGCTTGAACTGACCTGGTAGACTTTAACAATGTAGAATGTCTTCTAGACATCTATGTGAAAAACAGCACTGAATTTCGTCAGAGCATTGTGAAATTAAAGGCATCAGCTTCGCAGCAGACCCTTTTCCAGTATCAGATCACTTGTTTCATTTTAAAGGCAGAGAAATTTCTGCAGATATTCTTTGGTTTTAAATACCATTGGAAAGGCAATCAAGGTTGTAACAGAGCCAGTGGATTTTGGTGAGGTGACTCAATGACTATTGAGATTTTTAACAGAACTCCCAAGTTAACTTGCCAAGATTCACTTTCCCACTAAGCTAACAGACAATATACAGTGATAACCTAACTGCACTGGCAAACTAGAAGGAAACACATTTAAGCAGAGATAGAAAAGGAGATGAAAAACACTCAAAGACAACAGAAAAAAAAATTCACAAAAACAGACTGAGGGTTCAACAGATTTATTGTTGACTTCATTTCTACTCGATCAATGCCAAAAAGAAACTCAGACTTACAGAAACAAAAACAAGAAGTGGCTTCAGCCAGGAATATCAGCAACTGATTGTGTCAGGCTGCTTTCTGCAGTACAATTCTGAGTATTTTTTTTCTCCTTTTGTCACTGACCTTCAGCTCTCTCACATGGCCTTTTTTGTAATTTTCACTTGAGTCGCTTTACAGATATAATCAGGCTCATATCCTTACTTCTCCTTAACTCTTTTATCAAAAGTACCACCATCACTTAATAATTTGTTACCCAGAAGAATTTATGTTGGCTTTTTGATCTCTTATGGGCAATAGAAACTAAGCAAACACATCCATATACATTCAGTGGGGATCAAGAAGGAAAATTAGAGTGCTGCCGCAACTCTAACAAACTACCAATATACTTGCTCTGTTGCATAATGTATCTCTTTCACTGACATACTGCTTATTTTTTCTATTCAATTTGGCTTTAGGGTATCTTCTTCATTTCTATATACCTTACATCCAAAAAGGGAAGGAGGAGGTGAAGAATAATAGGATATAATTCATGACTATGGGTTGAATTGAAATATAAAGATAATAATGATAATGATGAAAAAGACAGAGCAAATATTCTAAGATGACTAAAGGTGAATGTAAATGGACATGACAAAAATCGTAGTCTTGTGTAATGCAAAGACTCTAAAAGGATTGACTTCAGGCAGAAAAGCAATATTGGTGTTGTAGTCAACATTAAAAAAAAGCATTAATTAAAAAAAAATAGAATCAGCTTTTTCAATTATTACCTTCCATGAAGTGTGTGTTTTACATGTAAACATGGCTGATGAAAAAAGAAGGTGGAAGAATATTCCAAAGTAAGAGTATTCTTTCTTCCCACAGAAGAATGCTATGCCCAGAAATGCTGGAAACGAGTAACAAAAGTCATTAGATACAGCAGGGGTTTCAGAAAACATGGGTCAAGAAAAATGTATGCATAATGATGTTGATTTTTTAAACAGTGCATAGGATTTTCATGACAGAAATGTCATAAAAGAAATGCTTACCTCAAAAGCTGACTCTTGTCTTAACAACTGAAGAAATTTTGAACATTGATGCTTATGTCTAAAATACTAGGAATGGCATCAACACCAAAAAATCTTTGATGACTCACTCTAGTATGATTCTGCCTAGTAACCATTTCTTCTTTTGACCTTAATCCAGAGCTCAGATAAAGGAAATAAATAAATAAATACAAGCTCAAATGCAACTAACAGATAAGAATATTTAAATTCTGATTTGTGGTTTCTTCAATGGATTTATGGAAAGACAGGACAGATCTCCTTAACAGCCAGAGCTGTAAATGGAATGGGATATGTCACCACATTTCACTTACCTATGCTCTCCAAAATTATCATAACAAAGCTTCTTAAGTCAAAAGGCTGGAATGCTTTCAAGAGTTCAGAAAGGTTCACCATCTTGAACAAACACAATTCTTTAGCTGATAGTAATGATTATCACAGAGTTTTTGAAACCAGGAGGGACCTCTGGGCATTGTTTATTCCAAGCCATCTGCTCAAAGCAATAGTTGGCTACAACAGGTTGAAGAAGGCCATATACATTTGGGCTTTGAATGTCACCAAGGACAGGAACTTTGCAATATCCCTGGGTAAGCTGTAAACACTCACAGCAAAAACATGTTTTCAAATTTGAAAGTAGGATTTCCTGTGTTTCAACTTGCATCTCTTCCTTCTTGATCTGTCACTGAAACCTACAGAGAAGACATGAGGTAGCAGCATGGCTGCTGACTTTTATAGAACCACACAGGGATTCTATGGCATTTACTAAATTCCAAACTGCTTAGGAGACAACAGTACTTGGTACTCAGTTTCCCTAGCAAGGAATGGGATTTACTGGCTTACAGTTACAGCTGAGTTTTTTTACACAGTGAAGCTCCTTTGCAGGTATACTAAGCTAGCATCTTGCTTCTGCAAGTTGGTAACCTATCAGCCTATGCAGAGTTCAGAACTCTAACCTCCAATTTCATAAATGCACAAAATCTTTTTTTCTCTTCTTGTAGCATCAAAATAGGGCTCCCTCGAGTACTCATTTGGTAAAAACAAAGATATTTCATTTGTCAGCCTGAATTAGCTTGACTAGAGCAAGTTTAGAAATCAGTGCAGACGAATGAAGAAACTATGTCAGCATAGTTTTCACAGTTTATGAGAAGCTACAGTCCAAGGCACAGCTTTACCACCTGCTCAGAGACTGGTGTTGCCCCACCTTCACAATGCTGCTACCCTAAACTGTCTGAGGAGTAACACAAGCCATTTGACAAAGACAGGGAAGCACCTCTTTGCAAAGTGGCTTGCTACTTCACTAAGGTGGTGGTGTGTGGATAATGGCTTGGGTTATGGAACCAAAAATGTGTATTCTATTTCATCTGTTGATGCAGTTGGGGAGATGTTTTTCTTTATCTCTTGTAACTCTGGGCGGAAGGGGGCAGATGCCTCTTGATAACAGGCCAGCTGTTCAACCAGGTGGGGCATTGTTTCTTATCTCTTTCACCACCCATCCTCCCTCGGGGGATATTTTCTGCTAATGGGCCATTAAGGCTCACTAAGGGCATGATATATTCCATCAACCCTTTGTGAGATGCTCCAGCCAGTGGTGGGGAGCCAACCATTTCTACCTAGATAAAAACTGAGATGCAGGAACATGAGGTATCTGGTTCCACCGGGTTCCTGGAGGAAGACCAGACCCTTCTCACATCACTGGACCCTTTTTCTCTCAGGATCATCTCTACTCCAACAGAACCTCATCTGCCATCCAGGAGGACTTACTGTGGACTGCTTCCAACACCCTGACTAACAGGATGTCAGGTTGTAGCTCTGACTCTGTCAGGGTTTCTAGGATTGTTGTTTGTTTGTTTGCTTGTTTGTTTGTTTTTTTTGCTACTACATTTGTATTGTTAATATTCCTAGTAAAGAACTTTTATTCCTATTCCCAAATCTTTGCCTGAAAGTCTTTAATTGCAAAATTATAATAATTTGGAGGAGGTGAGGTTTACATTCTCCATTCCAAGGGAAACTCCAGCTTTCCCTGGAGAATACCTGTCTTTCCAAACTCCAAACCAAGACAGGTGGGCTTTAAACAAGGCTGTTGAGAAAACTGAAAATATCTGAAGAGAAGTGGAGGCCTGAGAGGAAATGAAGAGGCACACAGAGAAAACCATATAGATGGAGGCACTGTTGTTACTGCTATGGAACCTTGAGACTCACTGCAAGTGTCTGCACACTGCATGGGAAACAAGCTAGAGAAATTAGACACTGCCTGTGAGCAGTTCCAGAGCTGTGGTCTCATTAGGATCATAGATATATAATGGGGTAAGACTCATGAATGGAGTGGTACAACAGATGGATACAGGCCCTTTAGCATGGATGGGACAGGAAGCCAAGCAGGAGAGGCTGAATTTAGTGCAATGGAGCAGTAAACATGCATAGAACTTTACCTGCAGCAAAGAGCAAGCTGGTCAAGAACAGACCAACATGGGTGATGTCAAAGTGAACATCTGCTACAGACCACCTGACACATAAACCTTCTAAAGCCTCACGAAGCTTTCTTCTAAAAACTAAAAATCATTTGAATAGAAGAACTACTGGACTTCAAACATATCAGGTTTTAGCTTCTTCTGGAATCTGATTGGTGGGGGCATGGGGGCACATGAAAAGGAGAGACCCTGTATAGCCTAGAAAAGTTAGTTCATCTTCAAGGACAACAGTCCTTTCCAGTGGGCAGAAAGTCCAACAATCATGCGCATGACTGAGCTTAAATGCAAAAATGAAACACACAGAAGGTAGAAGTGGCAAGCAGTGACCTGAGAGAACTACAGAGAGTATTGCTCAAGCATACAGGTTTGAAATGAAAGCCAGAAACTGGAGCTGAAATTAGAAAAGAATGCAAAAGACAATAAGTGAGGTTTCTGTAGGTACACATGCAGCAAAAGGATGACAGACAAAAATGTAATCTCACTTTTCAATAGGAAAGGGATCTAGTGAATGTAAATGATGCCAAAAAGACTTAACAACACTTCTGTCTCAGTTTTACTGACAAGGTCTGCTCTGAGGCTCACCAGGTCCCTAAACCTGGCAGCAGTCTGTAGGAATTAAACCATTACCCCTAGCAGAGAGAAACTGACTTAGAAATCACACACACCAAATTTTGACATACCCAAGTCAGTGTGAAGATATCAAAGCATCTAAATATACAGAGAGAGATAAATAGGATTATTACAGGACTATTTTTAATATTCAAAGGCCCATGATTACTGAGAAATGCTCCTGATGATTAAAAAAGAGCAAAAATGAAAAACCAAACACATCTTAAAAAAAATAAGACAAGAAAGTATAGACAAAATTAACTCAACTACAGAAGGATCACAGCATCAAGTATCACATGAAATGAGTTTGAGGACAGTACTCAGGATCTTATCTAAAATGTATTAATCTCAGTAAATCTAAGAATCTGAAAAACTAATGCCAAGACCTGAATATAAGACATCCATTCTGCCACACAAAACCCAGCTCCTCCCCTTGCCTCAGATCTGAGTTTCCCCAACTGGGAACCAGATACTTTGTTCGGCATCAGACCACAGGAAAAATCAACACATGAACAACAAAGAGGTTTGAACTCGAGTTTGGATTCAAATCCAAGCTGACATCACATACAGAGATAATCATAACTTTAGACATTTACTTGCTCTTCACTGAAAGAGTCTCCATCTCTTCTGATATATGCCATTACTGGGATATATGCCACAGATGCGCTTAACCTTCATTGGTTGAATCCCACAGAGACAGAGTTAATGCTTGCCTAGATAAATTCCACATCAAATTTCCTTCCTCTGACAGTTCTTTGTACTCCATGAAGAGTCATAATGAAATGTTAATCCTCTGCATATTCTCAGTGCTGACAGATTTTGAGCTGTAGCATGAAAATCATATGACAGACATGGATTTCACCATGTACAAGACATTCCTCCTTTACACAGCTTTCAGTCTAGTTGGCAGCTTATTCCCTTCATGCCTAGAAGGTTTTGCATTGCTCCTTGGCTACCTAAACTCCTGGGCTGATTTTAGCCCAGTAGGTTGGCTTACTTATATGAGTTTATTAATTTTTTTTTTAAAAAACATGTAAGATGCAAATCCCATTGTTTTTCTTCTACCAGTAACACAAAGAAAGGTTAGTAAATCTTACAAGTCTGTTATTTCCTAAAAACTACAGAACTGTTACTTATGTATGTAAGTAAAACTTAAAATATTTGCTAACACTTCATTAAGAAAGAAATACTAGATTGATTTAGCTATCCAAATCTTATTTTACAATTATTTTTATGAATCTGTTCTTGTAGCTATGTTGCTTAACTTAAGCTTACTATCTGCTCTACCTCCTTGACTGAAACCAGGTTTATCTTGCCTTCCCAGAGGGAAAAATAATTTGTTGCATTGTATACAGTTTCCTTAAGCATCAGGATAATGATTCCTTGTGTTCACAAGGTTTCCTGAGAAAATGTTTAGACTTTTCTTCAGTTCTAGGGACAGTACTACAGATCCCTCAGATTCCCTTTGAGATCTTAACATGTTTATACAGATTGTTCAAGTTTGTTCATACTTAATTTCTGAAATAAAATGGGGAAAAGTCTTTTTAAAAAGTCATGAATCATCTGTCAAAATCCTTAGAGGTTCATGTCTGTATCCTGAAGAGAGTAATACTATGCCTTATCTCAGTCTCAGAACAATAACAACACCATCTCAACCACCTGTTTTCTTTTTTTTTATCTATTATATTACAAGTTATGAAAATGAAGGCATGCAGACAATTTGGTGGTATAATACATAAAACAAAAGAATGACATTTCAGTGACTTCTGAGTCCATTGATGGCTTTGTCAAGAAATAATGGATTCCGGAACCTATTTTAGTTAGATACTTCCTAATGCCAGTCTACTGCAGAAACTCCAAACCAGCTTTCTTGTATTATTTGTGGTATGAAGGGCTGTATTTCTTTTTCAGCAGTTCAATCAGGCTTCAGGCCTGCCAACTCAAAGCTGCATTTCATAGTCAAGCTCAGATTAGCTTGTATGAGGAGAAAACATTTAAAAAAATGATGAATAAATTAGTGTGACAGCTTTAAAATATTGTTCTCTTTTCCTTTCTTCCCTTGAGAAAGAGAAAATTATTCTCTCGGAGACTTAGGAAACAAAAATATATTATCTGTGTAATACAATCATAGCTAATGAGAATTTTTCAATTATGGAACAACTCTTTACAAATATATGCTATCAAAAAATTAGTCCATGACATTGGCTTTTCAAAGAAAACTTCTACATGCTTTGATCAGAAGAGGGTTGCTTTCCTCCAAGAGTGACCCCAGGAGCACTGTATGTGAGCGCTACTGCTACTTACCCCCTCCTACTTCCATCATCACTTGTAGGATATCTGGACTTTATGTAAAGGTACAAGGATTAAACTTTGTTTTCTCATGTGCCAGATCAAGCATTTGAAAAAAAATTAAAAAACCCTATCACATATTGAAATGTATTGTTAATTCAATTTATAATCCTCGCCCATCCTCTTGCAGAGGTCTCATGGTGACAGAGCAGCACAGTACAAAAATCACTGCAGTGAGTGGAAGCAACTGGGTGTTTTTTAAACCTCACTGCTGTCATATATTTTGCATAGAGGGGACAAAGAATTTCTGTAAAACATAGTTGTTTCTTTAAGTTGCTGTTTCTTTGAGTCTATCATGGCAATCAGTTTGTGTGTCAAACTATATGCTGCATCTTCACCACTCTGTCAAGGTTTGAAGACAAGAAATTTAGCAAGTACTAGCTCTCTGGCAGTTTTCTGGAAGACATGCTGCCCCCAGGGAATTTTCATTTAACCTATTGCAAGGCTTCACTCCAGGCTCTACTAAGGAACATGATGTGGAGCGTAAGGGTTTGGAAATGAGAATTTAACCTTTAACATGTAATCACAATTTTAATAGATGTTTGCACCTCAGACATATAATGACAAGCATTTTGATTGTAACAAATTTGCTTATAGTCAATTCCAGAAACCTTTAACTGTGTACCTTCATTGTGACTGGGAGGGTTTT
>VWYO01018823.1:157958-179438 GCA_013400275.1 Rhadina sibilatrix
TGGGGAGGGGGGATGTGTTTATTTGTTGTTTTGGTTTGGTTTGTTTGGAATGTTTGTACATTTTATGCCTGGTGGATACACAGTTTTTTAGGTAGACCTGAAATCTATTCAGATGGGAAACATTATGCATTCTGACAGGGAGTTCTGCAATTAGCCTTACCTCACTCTTACAGTTTGGCACTGAAAATAAGCTAGAGCTTCTGCCTCTTGGTTATCTTTTTATGGCAAGGAACTGGAATGAGAGCAAGGAGGAAATATCCATTCTCTTTAATTAATTAATCTATTTTGTCACCTGAAATTTTATATTATTTCACACTCATCAACTAAAGAAATCTATACACTGCTATCATTATTCAGGCTCATATGACTCCCATCAGCCCAGTTTTTAATGGGGACTCTTGTTGAGATTTGTTTGTGGTCAGTTTTGGTAACTACACTATTTATGGCAATGACACATGGGAAGTAATAAAATAAACCTTCATAGTAAAAAGACAAAATTTCACTTGTGCAGTAAGGTATTCCTGGAGAGAAAAAAAAGCTGTATTTTTAGCTGATGATTCTTTTTAAACAAAAACTATTTTAAAAATATTTGTTCTAATTATAGAATTTATGGATAGAAGAATCAGAAAAGATTTCCTATTAAATCATAGTGAACAGTAGATATTAAAATTCCATAAACTAAGTGTTATTTGAACTGTAACAAAACCCCAAATTAATAATTAAAATATAAAACATCAGTGTAGCATGTGAGTAGCAGCAGCTTACTATTTCAGTGTGAGAGTTTGCAAGATGCACATGGATCTTCTGTGCATGCCAGAGCCAGTCTAACCAAAAGAACTCAGGATGTGTTTCCAGAAACTAAAAGAATGTTAGCTAGCTTCTCCAATGGACCTGATGCACGGGATCTAGCCATACACACCCTTTGTAAACACTGGAGATAATGACATTTGAATGAATTACATGAAAACAAAGTGTTCATTCATGAAGAAAGAAACCAGCTCCAGATACCTTTCAGCATTATCTCACCAGATACATTTACTGTAAGACTACCAGCTAATTTAACTATGAAGTATTTTAACTTCTTCCATTGAAGACGGTCCTATGTACAGAAAGGAATACAGTGATCAAGGGTACAGGAGAAAATCATAAAAATATATGTATCTGAATTACATGGTCAAATTTGTGCTGTTTTGGTGGGGGTTTTGGGTTGGTTTTTGTTTTTGGGGTTTTTTTTGTTTATTTGCTTGTTTTGGTTGGTTTTTTTTGTAAAAGTGGATTGAAACACTGTATTTAAAAAAAAAAACAAAACAAAACAAAACAAAACAAAACAAAACAAAACAAAACAAAAAAAAACAAACTAGGATTTAATACAACTTTCCAAAAGTAAAAAACTAAATTAACAAATATTAGACAACTTGTCTATCTACTTGTCTACCACGAAATGTATACCAACTACTGCAAAATTTATTGTTAAAATTCTTATTACAACAGCCTATAAAGCAAAATAATGAATTTACTGTCTTTGGGGGATATCTGAAGATCTGTTATCAAATTTCTTAAATTAAAATACCTGGCAACATATAAAACTTAGTTTTGATGTCTTGGATGAGAAAATACCTTCAAATTAAATTTATTGGATTATAAGTAGGTATGTTAAACCTTACTGCCTTAAGTTAATGTAATCTAAAAAAAATACAATTCATATATTTGTTTGAGGCTTAGAAACTGGAATATACTGAATAGATTATATGAAGTTTTCTGTTGTGTTTCACTACATTTACCTCACACAACTGCTTGACCTAATTTCTGAGAAAGTCATATTTGAAATGTAATTGCTCTACAAGGCAAATCATCAGGCAGTTACCTTTGAATCATGATTGAGGCACAACAAAAAAAAAAACCTTGCACTTCTACTTTACCCAAGAGAAAGAGTACAGAGTTTCAAGCACTCAGAAAAGTTCTTTAAATGTAGTGAAAATGTAAAAGCAAAGGTAGGGGAAATAGGGAAAATAGGGAATAACCAAATAATAGGGAAAAACAAAAAAGCTTGATTAAAAAACTCATTTAATATTGCTTACCTTTAAACCATATATATATATAGAGCACACTACCTGAGATTTTTATCACCAGCTAATTTGACCATGTTTGAATGATTTTCAATAAAAAATGGTTTAACAGCAGCAAAGGCTGTACAGGTCATAGTCATTGCCCCTTCTTTGTAAAGAGAATTAACATCAATAAAATGCCACTGTTAAAATTGTGCTCTACCTCATGTTGATCATCACATTTTCAATGGCTTTATATTTTTTACATGTAGTCTGCATCCTGAAGACTGAAACATTTTGTAAGAATTCGTCTGCTTTCAAAAAGAAATCATAAAAGTACCTAAGAGAGGTACTGTGCTTTTTATCCACCCTTCCTAGAGGTGTTGCCTTCTAAACCAGCCTGTTTTACCAACCATTTAGTGTACCTTTCCCTGTACATGCCTTGTTGCCCTTGAGGACCTAAAACATCGTCCTTATGTGAAAAGGTGTTATTTTCCTCTTTTTTTCTCTAGTCAGAGTGTCTGGAGTAATGTCAAGACTGTAAAGAAGTCCAGAATTATAGGGGTCTAATAGCATAACACTTATGGCACTTATTTTACACTCTAGGATTTGGTATCAGCGAGCGTGCGGATCCTCTTCTCTAATGGGTACTGACCTATCACAGCAGGGATAGAGCATAGAGAGTGCCAGAGCAGGGCAGCTTAAGCTTCCTGTCTACAAAGCAATACAGGATTATTTAAAGACCTGCAGAAGACAATTAGCTTTTCTTTGTGATCTCTTTCTGTTTTAAAGGAACCTACTCACTTGATGAAGTGTTTTACATATGAGTTGACACAGAGATATGCAAATGAACATATTTTTCAGGTGGATGCATATGTATTCACAGGAACACTGTGCACAATTTAAATATTTTTTTTTTTGTCATAAATACTGCTAGGATTTGTCTATGTTTAAGCCATTGTTCCTGCTATAGAAACAGCTGCAATTACCAAATGCACCAACTTGTAAACAAATAGTTGAGCCTTTAAAATATTTGCAATATAGAATAAATATGTTTTCATGGACTAATACTGCTTTCCTTTTACCAGAAATCCTCACTGTGATTCTACTGTATTATCCAGACATAAAACTGGTGCAAAAGAATCAAGCTGAATCAAAAGTCAAAAGAATCAAGTGACCTGAAACACAACATTGTAAAACACTTTACTTTAAAAGCATTCTCCACTTTTACATCCATTGAAATATAACAAAATGAAGAGATATTTGGTCAAGCTAACCTTTTTCCCTCCATGAAACATTTGTTGTTTTATTCTACTTGTAGAATATGAATACACTTACTGAATCTTTGTACGTACCAGCCCCTGGAAGGAAAAGAATGATTACTGCGTCTTTGGAAAGCAAATTTATATTGAACTAAAATATTCCAAATCTTCAGCACAATATCAAAAAGTGATGAAAGAAATTTCATAGTTATAACACCAATTTTTATGAGTCAGAATTACAACATGAAACACACTGAATCCAATTCAGGGAAAATACACCAAAGTAGTTTACATATTTACACTGTCCTCTTGATTTGGATAGTTATAATCAAAATGCCATATTTTTTCTCCATCATCAAGGCATATCATAAGTTTATTGAATTCTTCAGCCACATTAGAGTCTAAATTTAAGCAGTGAGATACTGATCAATATACCTTGTGTCTCATGGGCTCTATTCCCAGTTCCCAACTACACATTCTTGTTGATGGAACTGATTACCTTGACTTCACCATTCTAGTCTATTTTCAAGTTTAACATTTCTAATCTCTCTTTTGTTATATATGTAATTTTTTTTTCTATTCTTTAGTTTGTCTTTATATAAATCATTGCCTTACCTTTACTTCTTCATCTAGAGAAGATCAATTTTTTTTCTGGCACCCCAGCAATGGAGATGAACCACTGCTATTTTCATTTTACAGATGGAAAAATAAAAGAACCTGCCTGAAACCACAAAGTAAGCTGGTAACACTGTATGGATTGCCTCCTAGCTGTGTGATATAGCTTCCAATCTCTTGGTGATACTAATTTTATTTGAATGGTCACTGCCAAGCAACAGTACTGAGAGCAGGAAATTATGACCTGTCAGCTGTGACCACCAGACAAACCCAAATGTATCAGAGCACAAGAAAAAGACCATTCACATTGTTACAAAAGGAGAGCACCATGAAAGGTATGCTTGTTGAGCATGGTAAATCATGCACCCCTACGGGCTGGGACATGCAAAACTTGAAATGTGTGTGGACTTGGTAGTTTCCAGATAGCTTTAATTAAACTCATGAGTGCAGCTGACCCAGATTTTTGCAGTTACATTCAATGATTTGTCACAGATTTATAATTTTGGTTTTATAGTTTTAGTCTTGCTCAAGGGTTACAATGAAAATATCCCAGTCAGGAATCTACAATGCAGGCAGTCCTAAAGACATTTTATAATACTCATATATTAAATGGTCTGAAGGACTCGGGGTTTGAGTGATACTTTAGAGATTGAATTGCAAATTATCTTAATTTTCTAAGGTGGAGATGTCTTACATACTTATGATAGCACTGAAAAATGGAAAAGTAGAGGAGTTTGACAAATAGCAGTTTTAAGATCTTTTCCACGTTGTATCACCTTCATGTTTCATTTTCAAAGCCTGTGGATGTTGAGTTGGAGACAAAGTGTAAATTTTCTTGTTTGTATATTTAATGTAAACTGTAATAGTTCAACAGTTACTTCCAAGTAATATACAAAGTGTTCTCAAGCAACAAAATATTCAGTCATGAAGAATTACAATATTGGGCTTTTGGGGTTAGTTTTGCTATTTGGTTGGTTGTAGACTTTTCTGAGAGGAGCTGGACAAGTAATATTGTTAAATCACTGGTAAATATAGTTCCTAGCAAATATTTTCTCCGTAAGCCACTCAAGGACTGAAGATTGTGCTGCAGTGGAGTTAGTGGGTATTTTCAATTGGTTTCAAATGTGCCTTGATTTTATCCCAGAAATTTTTAATCTGTTTAAAACACATTGAGATGGAATCTATTTAACTATATCAAACACTCATAGTTGATGGAAGCATAGGGATTACAGACTTTTCTTTTTCCCCGATTCATTTTTAGAATGACCTTAGGCTGATTAGGTTCTTAGATATTTCAGCTAAGGGCCTGAAGATACCTTTTCCATGAAAGTGACTCACTTTACCCTTAGGAACAGAAAAGATAAAGGAGACTTGTGGATTGACAAAGGGAGGAAAACATTTCAGTTGCTTGTTTGAAGCTTGTCTTAGAATCCTTGGAGTACTTTTTTTGCTTCAAAAAACATCAACTTTAAAAAATAAAACTTTAGTTAAGTTTGTATTTTGTAGTTAATATTTTGTTCACATGCCAGCTGAGGGCTGGACATGTGCTTATGGAACTGTAGAGGACTGTTGGAATGCCAGCTGATAAAAGGGTGCTTTAAAGGAAAGAGACCATGTTAACTGTGATGTGTAAACAGACCGAGTGGCCACCTGGAGAGGCATTCAGGATTGAAAACATGTTTGCAGGGATATGTTTGGCTGAATATGTAACATTTGCTTCTTTGTGTAACAGTAGGCAATTCATTTCAGGTAAGTCTCAAATAGACCATAGATCAACAGTGTCACTGTTTATCTAATCTTGCTTTGCAAGAAAAAAGTTCTATTTTCAGTATTTTAACCAAATCTGTGTGTGTATGTGTGTGAGTGGGGGTATTTCTTTGTATTTCATAAATAAACTTCTGAAATTTCTGTTCAGTAGACAAGACTCTCTCTAGCAACATGTATACCAGAAGCTATGATGGTATGCCACAGGCTATGCCTACAGATGAAATTAAACAGATCTTGAAATACTTTATATTTTCTTGCAGTGTTATAGGAAGGACTTAAAATCCAAAGGCAAATAGTGCAATAGCAATTTTCTTTAAATTGTTGTGATTTCACTATGAAACTTCCACTGATGCCACATTTATGATCTCGCAGTGATTTGAATTTGCAGTGTCTATAGCTCCCTATCTGTGGAAGAAAAGTGAAAGAGGAAGAAGCAGCTAATCCAAGAGAATATTTTTCCCCATCCAGACAGACCATTGATTTATTTCTATGTTCTTTTACTTTGTATGATTGAGAGAAACATAAACTTACATGGGTAAGTGGGAAAAATTTAAATATCTGAAAAATTAGACACATAAATTTTAGTTTAATTTCTGAAAGAGAAATAAGTGTATCAAAATAGAAATTCATATGTCCTTGGGCACATAGTTTATGATAAATTGTATAGTCCTTTAGGAATTCCCTCTTCATTGAGTAAAGATGAACCAAGACCCAAGATCTTTAATATTAAAGACAAATTTCAGATTATTATGGTAGGAAAAATTAATCTTCCCCAATAACTTCTCTACTGACTGGCGCTGATTTTCTTCCCCCTAACAAATAGCTGATAGAGCCTTCAGCTGTCTACTTGTANAAAATTATTATAATAATACATTGCTATGTATACTTTTCAGCTCCAGACAAGTTTAATCAGTCTTTTATTTGTGTTTTCAGAAAATACCATGAATAATCAAAAATACAAGCACATCGCAAGGAGAAACAAAAACTGAAGGTCCAAGGAGATATGCTGAAAATTATAGTTTTCTGAAAATACAGCTCAGATTTTAGTACAACCAGAATAGGAGTGAGAAGTGTTATCCTGGATAACAGTACAAGATGCAGCTGAATAACTTTTGAAGATGAGCTATCTCAGGGCATGATAAATGATGAGTGGTAAAGTCATTAGTATCAAGTCTCAGTGTCATTTTCTGATTTTACTGGCTTAAGACTGCATTTGCTGATTTCTTTTTGGCCTTATTTCAAAGGTTACAATCAAAAAGCAAACTTTGTATTCTATTGCACAATTGAATGGTTGTTTATTTTTATTCTTTTAAAATCCATCTGTATTTTAAAGTGAACTCATGGATAACTGATAACCCATATGTGTTCTTTGCATCTTCCAGTCAGGGATAGCATGGTAGGGTTTGGATATTGCAGATTCCCTCAGGGTGAGCTTTTCTACGCATGTGAAAACTAACTGAGTTGTATTTCTTGCTAAATCTTGCTTTGTTTCAGACTGTTGATAATATGTGTCCTAGATATAAAAGAGAAGTTCCTCCCAGTGAACCTGTTCTAACATCTGGTAGTTGAAAGACGGCCTGTGATACCTAGAAATATCAGTAGTTTTGCAGAATTATGGAACATTGAAAAAAAAGAAGAGGTAAATTTAAAGCTAGCTAAAAGATCAGAAGGTTTATAAAGACAGAATTATAGAATTCCAGATTGTATATTAAAAAAGGAGGAAGGGTATTAGAAAAAGAGGGTTGAAACCAAGATAAACTATAATACTTTAAAAAAGAACAAGCATAAATTTAATAAAATTAAAACCTATAAAACAAACCCTAGGACAACAAATGTAATCAAATCAGATAAAAGGTGGAGAAACTGTAGAATATGATTTTTTAAAAATGCTATATGGAACAGGTTATTGCAAGTAAGTTTACAAAAATAGCTCCCTGTTTCCTTAGACCTTGAGAATACACTCCCTGTGGAATGTTTTGGTTTCACATTTGCCAACAATTCTTAAGGTAAAGAAAAAATGGAAGCAAGAGATGGTCGTTTCATCCCACTCATGTTTAGGTTTAGAAAAAAGTTTTCATTCTTCATGAAATGAAATGATATCTGACAAAAACTATATTCTGGTATTAGACAGCATTAAGATGTAAAATATTGTAGATCAAGCTTTCCAAAAAACCCCAAATTCTCTAGTCAGAGAAAAGACTTTGATATAGGTATTCCAGGCAGTAGTCCTAAATACAGGGCTGATAGTTCTACTGTAATCGATAAGCAATACTAGTTTTGGCCAGAAATTGCAACACTTTTGCAACTGAAAAATCATAGAATAATTTAGATTAGAAAAAAATTGGAGATACTCAGCCATCTCTCTGCTCAAAATACACCTAATTAAATCAAGATACTCTGATCTGTGGTAGTTGAATCTTGAACACCTTTAAGGATAGACATCCTATAATTTCTCTGAGTAACCTTCTCCAATATTTGAGCCTCCTTGTGGTGTGTGTTTTTTTTTTTCTTTAATCAATATTTCTCATGTTCTAACTACTATTGCATAATTATACAAGGAGGAGTCCCAGAAGTTGGCTCAGTCCCAGACTATGTTTAATCACTGTAAAATTGCATCATATAAGTGTGAAGGATCTATTTTGTTGCTTTCTCATCTTATTTTATTTGTTTGTTAAAGCAAAAGAATTTAACATTACTGGTACGGTGTTTAATTTTAACGAATCAATATTTCCTAGGGGAAAAAAAATTGATTCAAAAGATTATGACCAAATCTAATCAACATTCAGTGTATCCTCCTTTGATTAGCACTGGAATAAGAAATTATCTGAATGGCCATTAAAGTGATGATTTGATGTTCTAAGAACTCCTAAAGTCTTTATATAGATGATTTCTTTCCTATTGAATCTTTAAACCCTAATAGCTCCACAGGGATAATGGAAGAGCATAGATTTCAACTGAAAAAATACTGTTCTTTGTGGATTTTTTCCCTAAGAAATAGGCAGAATTTCATGTACATTGATATTACTCAAGAATGGAAAGAAGACCTGTGAGGGATAATCGCGGAAATAGACGGTAGCATTTAAATAAACAAATTATTTTGAATTGCCAGTATTTACTCTAACAATAAACATTTTCTTGTTGGCATTGTCTCTTAGGCACTCAACGTACTTGTGAGCTGAAAAATGCTGATTCCTTTCTTGACATCTTAACGCCTAGGAAAGGTTCAGGAAAAGTTCAGTAGTGTAAGTAAAAAGAAACCAGTAGAAATGCTAATCTATCAATCTCTAATGCAACTTTATGATGTTTTCTGTATCGATTGTGACAAATTTTTTTTTAGATTGTCTTAAATACAGACTATTTTAGTATTTTATTTATTAGAAGTTAAAATAAATTAAGGTAAAAATAAAGAGGAAAAAATATCTTAAATATTTTTAAATTATTTACTGATATAAACAAGATGCATTTACTTCCAAATCTGAGTACTTCAGGATGGAAATAAACAGTCAATTTATTCTGTTTTATTTAAAAAGAGAACAGGCCTAAAGTGCTGTATAATATTTTCCTGAGTCTTGAATTTCAGATATGTTTAGACCAATAAGGAGGAGGTAATATGCAGAAATTAGAAGAAACTTTTAATTCAAATGTGCTACTTCTAAAAAACAATTTGCTTTATTGTTTGAAGATACAGCTCCATCCTTGTTTCCATATTTCACTATTAATTCAGAACACTCAGGTGTATGTTAGTGCAAAAGTAATGCATATTTCATCCAAAATCAATTTTTAGGAAGTAGGAGCACCAGGAGCTGAGGGTGCCCAAGACAGTTGGTAGAACAGGTCCTTGTGTCATGAACTGAGCAATGCACTTCGATCCTAGTAGAGAAACAATATACTTTATTGATATAAAACAGTGAGCTATCAAAATTCTACGGTAAATGTGGCAGTGGTTGAACAGGATCCCATGACAAGATAGACTGGATTGATATCTGCATAGAGGACAGGGTTGGATAAAGCAGGAAAAGCCTTCTGACGAGTCATGATGTCCAAAAAGGACTTCCCTCTGTGCTTCTTAACTCCATCTCAGAGAGTTTAGGTGTAACTGGATCCAGTCCTAGTCTTACATTTGGTCAACAGTTTACCTCTAAACGATTATATGCACACAATCAATCCTTATATCACCTAGCTAATATTTCAAAGTTTAGCACACTATTAATCATTACCAAATATCTCTTGCAGCAAAGAACATCTCAACCTCAAGGAGTAACCTTCAAAGATGCCCTTACTCAAGGGGCGATCCTGGCATCCAGCCCACTGCTGTGCAGGAGATCTCAAGGGCTCTGGGCTGTCCGCTATTTATGGAGTAGGATGATTGATTTATAGTCTTATTAGCATACTAGCAAGACATCTGGGTCACCATTCCTGACAGCCCTTGGCTACCCCGTTGCCATCTGTCCCCCAGAATCCAGAGTGAACTGAATAAAGCCGTGATAAGCGCTGCTGTTTGGTTCTGGTTTAAGCAGGCTGGGGGACATGGGGGCATGAGAGCCCAGTGTCAGCCAGCACCTCCCCAGCAGTGCACAGCCGGGCTCCAGCTCAGCACAGGTTCCTCATGGTGGCAACAGGGTTTTGATTATGGGGCTGCATGGATGGGCAAGGGAATGCCTGTTTCCGAGCAGAGTTCAATGCTCTCCCAGCATAGCTCTGGAGGGGACTAGTGAACCCATTGAGGACCTGAACTGGAGCTTTTGGACACATAGGTGTGTCTAGAAGCCTCAAGTAAGGCTGATCAAGCCTGCTAAATCTAATTAGGTCTGTAGCATCAAATTTAAAATGTTAATGCATCATGATGACAAGTTTGCAATTTATTTGAAATTACTTCAATTATGATTGACTTTGAAAGCAGAAGACCCCTGAACTAGCTGAGAAAGTCAAAAGAATCATTACTCTTCACCAGCCAAGCATAAAACTGTCATGAATCCCCTTATTATGCAGCAAAAAATGTTAAAACATATCTGATCATTTCCATGCTAATAAATTTGATAAAACCTATAGAAAGTGATTTTAGGTCGATAAACAATTACAATTTTTCTCTATGATCTCCATAGAAGAAAGTATGCAGGAAATTATAAATAAAATACAAGGTAAATGTACAATTTAATCTTTTTTCTCTCTGCCATTGTAAGACTAATCTCCAAGATCCTAGATAAGCACAATTTTTTTTTTTTTTAATGGAATAAAGATAATATGCTCTTAAAGGATTGGTTAAAATTCAGAGGATTGAGGTATATGATCAGTTTTAACTGATCAAGGGAGCCTTAAAAATCATTAACTGGGAGTTAAAAGTGTAGGGGTTTTTTGGCCAGGTGTGCACTTTTCCTTACCTATAATTTTCATAATTGTGACAGTAATCTCAACTTTTTATCCTTCAGAAGTTTTTTGAATAAAATAAAATTTTCTTTACTAGAAAATGTAGATAGAGGCAAGCTAGTATGTTTGACAATATTTAAACAAAATAAAGTCAGGTGACTCCTTGGGCGGGAAAGTATGTTTGTAGACTTGTACTGTGAACTGCTTCAATAAGAATTCAATTTGTTTTTTCTACAAAGAGTGCATAACGAAATGCTTTTTGACCTATTATTTTTGGGGGAAGGTTGGTTAGACTGGGGAGATTATGTGTTAGGGGAGTTTTTTTTCAGAGAAAAGTTATCTTTGTGGTCTGGGCTACATTTACAGACAGTATCACTTGTAGGACAGAGACAAGGAAGTAACTGATTTTTGAAAAAGTTAATTTATTGGTACTGACATGGACTGTTAAAGCTGTTTAAAGCAGTTGAACATTAAGTCAAAATTGGAACATGTTCAAAAGAAGAAAGAGAAAGGAAAGAATGAGAAGAAATCTGAAGTATATCCATTTGGGAAAATAGAGTGGTATCAGATGGCATAAGTTAATAGTGACAGCTTTTCAAACTGACCAAAATGGATGTGGATGCTGTTTGATTCCAAAAGAAGATGGTATTAATAAGATACATAGTCTTGCTGAGTCAAGAACACAGAGGAACACAGTAGCAGATCTCAGCTGTTATCCTCTAGGTTTCTCTCTATATATATGCAACAGCTTCTTAAACTTTTCTGTTTTACCGTGTCAAAAATTTATATATTTTAAATATTTTGGAAAGTTGAATAATTCAAAAACTAGAATTAATCATCAGTGGGATAATAATGGGAAATAGTAGATGACAGCTGCCGTGGTAAAACCGGAATTCTAAAGAGCTTTAACATTTCCAGCAGAAACTTCTGAAGAAAAGAGCGCAGTCTGGATTAAAAAAAAAAAAAAAAAAAAAAAAAAAAAAAAAAAAAAAAAAAAAAAAAAAAAAAAACATTGAGACATGGAAAAATTAAAATCAGGATATATTTCAACCAAAGCCTAACTTTGTCAATTATTATTTTCCAAAGGGTGATTTTTGTCCTCACGCTTTAGTTATCTGATGAAGAGAATTAGCTTTGGAGATGCATGTACCCTGTGTCTGACTAAGCAGATACCAAAGATAAGGTACATAACATTAAATTAAATAAATCTGACACTCAGTGTTTTTCCCTATTTACACAGGAAATCAGTGGAGTGACAGAAAATGGCTGGTGACCTTTCTTATGTGTTTTGGCACAGAATACATCATGGATTATGCTTTTATTTGCAATAATACCTGTGCATTGAAATCTTGACTGCTTCATAGAATAGGATCATTCTTGAACTGTCACAAACATAAAATTACGTATATGAAATGACATTACCTTCTGATAACAAACGTCTGATTAACATTACCTTCTGATTAACAAACTACTGGATAATCCCATGTTTTAAATAACTATAGATAGACCTAGAAGGGATGTACATAGTTGTGGCTGGATATATCAAGCATTGAAAGATGACAAAAGTTTTAGACACAAAAGAAATCTTTTTACAAGTTTAGAAATTGTGTTTTGTTGTTGCTATTATCATTCATTTGGCTTTCATCTACACTTTTTAATCTGTCCAAGAGAACTAGTGCTAAATTAAGACAAGAAAAGCTATTTTCACTGCTTCTTAAACCAGCTGGCACCAGAAGAAAAGTCTGGCCTCTTAAGTTTTCGAGACTCAATTTTTGTGGACCTCAGGAATTCAGACAGCTCTGACACGTCAGTGTAGTCACAGAATCACAGAATATTGTGAGTTGGAAGGGACCCACAAGCATCAAGTCCAACTCTTAAGTGAATGGCCTATGCAGGGATCAAAACCACAACCACTGCATTATGAACACTAGGTATGTACATGAATTTAAGTCAAAGTCTTTAACCTTTTAAAATTCTGCCTATTGCAGACTCCTTTTTATATACTTGTAAATCCATTTTCTGTGTACAATCAATCGTTGCTTTTCTTTTGTCTTAAAGTTTTGTTAAAAATTTTAAAATATTACTAGTTATGCTAAAAAAATCAATGGATATACCAACCTTAGTAATAAACATATAACTTTAGTAATAAATAGAAAAAAACTAATAAAGAGATTTTCCTGTCTAGCTTGTAGACAGAGAAAAAACCTGCTTGTATATAAAAGTAAGCAAAAATTAAGTAGTGAAGTATGATAAAAAAACACAGAGTAGTCTTTCTCAAAATGTAGTTTACAAACAAAACCTCAACACAACCCTTATCATCTTGTATTTTTGTTAGAATACATAAAATACAGTTCATAAACCTTGAGTTGATATTTTAAAAAGCAGTTTTTGAATTGGCAGAAGATGAGTACAAGTTAATTCCAGGAAATCTATTATCATACCATTCTCTAAAACTTTAATATTACTAAAAAATTCCAGCAGTTCTTTTTGAAGGTAGTTATAGAATGATTAAACTTGTAAAAAGACATTCAGAAAGCCAGCAATTACAATCTGACTAAATTCTCAATCCAAATATCTTCTTGTAGATAATGAGACATAATATTCTGTGATGCCAAGGTTAAACTTCCTGGTCATATTTGACAGCTACTTGTAGAAAGAAAGCAATTAAAGACACTAACAGTTGGATAGATTAAGTTAGATCTTAAAAGAAAATACAAATTATTGTTGAAAATGAAAATAAAAGTAGACTTCCTTTTTTTTAGACTATTTTGACATCAGAAAATCTTGAGATGCAAAGCTATTGATCATCTTTTACCTTGGAATACAAACACGATCTCATGGCATAAGAGCAGTTCAGAAGGTGAGTGATATATAAAAATGTTGGGGTTTTTTTGTTTTCTAAATCTTAGATTCATATATTTTGATACACAAGAGCTATTACATATAAGTTGTAATTTTAGTAGTTCATTATTTCATTCTCACTTCTATTCCTTTTTGAAATACTCAGTGATAAACTTTCATTCAAAAAATACTTAAACTGATAATTGAGTGCAGTTGTATTTGGTTGCTTTTTAGATGAGAAACCCACAGTAATTAAAGAAATGTTGAAGAAACATCATAATAAGTTTCTCATATGAGTTTCTCATAATAAGTAACAGGCCTGAAATCCTTCAGAAGTAATGTCTCTCATCCAAAAATCTTTAATAAACACCAAACATCTGTAAAAACCACCTCTTAGTCCACAGATAAGATCATAGTTCTTGAGAGCTGCTTCTGGTCAACAGTTTTATTTTAGGCTCAGTTTAAAAACTACAACAGATTGTTAGTTCTTTTAATATTGTTGGTGCTTATAGTGTTTAAATTGTTCTTAGGGTTTTTGAAATGATATGAAACTTCTACTGTTATTTTCATAGCAGTTTTTCATCTTGAGTTGTATGTAGGTAGCATAAACTTCAAATTAGCTTGTTAAGAAAGTAATCAACCTTTAAGAATATATTCCATGACAGTGTGATAAATCATTATTCTTGAGTCTTATAGAGATATATTGTGTAGGCTTAGGGAGTCTAAAAAGCTTAAGGATTGAGTCACATCATTAACTTTAAATGTTTTATTGAGATACTTATGTTGCTCTTGGCTTCTTAGTAAAAATGGATAGGTACTCTGGGAAATGATGAAGCACAGATAAAATCTAAACCTCTTTCCAAATGAATTTATCTATCTCCACTGTTATCTTACAGCTGGATACTCTTCTTTCTAATGACACAGATATTTGTGGAGTTCTCTTATAAATCTGGATGGTTTTAGGTACCAATACAAACACAAAGATATTTATTGGTTAGCAAAATAAACTACTATTTGGATGTTTTTTGAATGAATGAGAAATTAGTTCTCAGTACACTAGATAAAACCAGAAGATGAAGAACACTTTTCCAAAGTTAATTGGAAAGAAAAAATGACTATTTGTTGACCAAGAAAATTTAGCACTAATTTTCATTTTCAAAGACAACTATGAATTACCTGAAATGGCAAAGTTTTCTAGATTTACATGATAAAATGTGTCATCTTGACAAAGATTTCTTAAAGCCAAAAATTTACCTTAAAAATGTACTAAGGCATAACACAGTGTGATTATTCAGACTAAAAGTCAAAGTCTTGATGTTTGAGTTCTAATTTATGATTTTTCTTTACTCTGTTTTTTCATTCTTTTGTAAGAATCTGTAAGGCTGCCCTTCTGACACAAAACATATGAAACTCACAGCCTCTAGGTTTTATACCCAGGATTCTAGACACAGAAATTCAGCCTGGTATCTCTCACATGTATGGTCACAGCAATCTATGCCTTTTCCTGTGACACGATTCCTCTGCTCCTTTCTGGACCTTCAGCATGTGCATTCATACCATCATAGGCATCATCAACACGTGAAGAAAACACTTTACCAGCTCTACACCCATCTGCCTAAGCATTAAAAGGGATATTTACTGTGATTTTTCTGTCTGCTTGATCAACCCAGCACATGGCCTGACTGTAACTAGCACCAGGTTCTGTCCAAGATCTTGGAAAAGTGTGTGGCAACTCTGGAAGTGAGCACAGTGCAACTTTTCCATTTTACTATATATCTTCAAGGTAATTTTATGGGAGGGAGTAGGGGCAGATATGATGAAGTAGTAAAATTGTATAGAAAAGCCCGGAGGTACAGAGGGCAAGTATGACCAAGCTGGCTTTTGTCTTTCCTAAATGAGCTATTGTTCTGTAGTCAAGTGTAGAAGTCTCAGTGATCCAACTGATAGCTAAGCTGAATGTAATGTTTCCATGTGTGTAAATGGAGGAATAAGGAAGGCAGTCCAGTTTTCCAGACACAGAATAATAGTGTAACTTGAGATACAATAGGATGTCCTTGCTGCATTTCAACTGATACTACAGAAGGGCACACATCTTTCTGTCTGTTACCCTTATGAAAGTGATATGTTGAACAATTAAGGGCATTTCAAATGACATGTTATACCTACGTGTGGATGATTGACCCAAATTAAAAATATCTGTTCTGGGGCAAGATCCTAACATGGAAGACATTACCATCTTCTTCACAGATACACTTTTGGCCAGTCTGCAATGACTTCATCGAAAATTGATGAGAATCTTCATACAAGGCCTTTAAGGTATCTAAATTACAGTATCAAAATTAAGCCTCCATTATCTAACTGCTACTTGTTCTCCAATTCCATCACTTGAGTTGTTCTTCAAATCAATGGATAATGTTGGAAGGGACCACTGGAGATCATCTGGTCCAACCTCCCTCCTCAAGCAGGGTCAAGTACATGGCATGAGATTATAATTATAGTTTTTGAACATCTCCAGTGAGGGAGACTCCATAGCCTCTCTGGAAAATCCCTTCCAGAGTGCTTTCACCCACACAAAAAAAACCTCCGATTCAGGTGGGACTTGCTGTGCATCAGTTTCTGTCTGTTGCTCCTTGTCCTATTGTCTGGCATGACCAAGAAGAGCCTGGCTCCCTCCTCTTGACACCCTCCCTTTATATACCTACAGACATTGATGAGGTGCCCTATCAGTTGTCTCTTCTTAAGCCTGAGCAGGCCAGACTCCCTCAGCCTTTCCTCATAAGAGATATTCCAGTCCCCTAATCATCTTTATGGCCCTCTGTTGGACCCACTCCAGGATCTTCATGTCTCCCTTAACTGAGGAGCCCAGAATCGGACGTAGGGCTCTGAGGCCTCACCAGGACTCAGTAGAGATGCAGGATTACCTCTCTTGACCTGCTAGCAATGCTCTTCCCATTACACCACAGGACACCATTGACCTTCTTGGCCACCAGGGCACATGGCTGGCTCGTGGATACCTTGTGCTCCACCAGGATCCCCAGGTCCTTTTCTGCAGAGCTTCCTTCCAGCAGATCAGCCCTCAGGCTGTGCTGGAGCATGGGGTTATTCTTCCTCAGTGCAAGACCCTACATTAGCCTTTGTTGAACTTCAGACTGTTCTTCTCTATCTATCTCTCCAGCCTGTTGAGGTCCTTCTGAAGGGCTGCACAGCCTTTTGGGATATTGGCCACTCTTCCCAGCTTTATATCATCAGCAAAATTGCTGAGGAGGCATCTTCCCCTTCATCCAAGTCATTGATGAATNTTCATCCAAGCCATTGATGAATAAGTTCAACAATTCTGGGCCCAGTATTGAACACTGGGGGACATCAGTACTGACAGGCATCCAGCTAAACCCTGTGCTATTGATTGCAACCCTCTGGGATCTGCTGTTCATCCAGTTCTCAATGCACTCACTCTTCACTCATCCAGTCCTTCCATGCATGCCTACAAGGGTGTTGTGAGAGACAGGGACAAAAACTTTTCTGAGATGGGAATAGACAATATCCACTTCTCCCCCCTCATCCATCTAGGTAGTTTTTCCATTCTAGAAGGCAATCAGGTTGGTCAAACATGATTTACCCCTATTGAATCCATGCTGGGTAAGAAAACAGCATGTCAAATCCACTGAAAATGGATGCCCATGTTTGCCCATCAAGTATGGAATCTGCCATCAGACTGCCCTTTTCAATTTCCTTATAACTTTGATTGTCTCATTTCTTGCCCTTCTAACTACACGTGGATTCTCAATACATCTGAAATATGAGTCTCTCCAAAGTGGCTATTCCAGGCTGCACAACTTGCATGGCATATCAGCTCTTCATTGCCTCTCCATGCTGCCTTATAACTTGTGGTTTCAATTCTGTTATGTCAGAGCACAGAAACAAGTGGTGCATCTCAAGATATAGGCCAATATACTCAAGAGTTTTTTTCTGTCCAGGGAATTGGAAAAAATAGGATTAGCTGAACTGTCTAATAAATGGAACCATGTTAGTAGATGCACTAACACTGATTTCCTGCCAAAGGACTGCACCCTGAAAGATGAGAAGGGAAAACTGATAGAGCCCTTGCTAGAGAGGCAGAGAGATGGGGCATGTGAATGGTGAGAAGATCATTATATTGAGGGCAACTCAAAAAAAGGCAAGAACAACTGCTCTAAAAAGATCTACAAATAACTTTCTGTGAGACACCAGCTCACACAGTACTGAAATGATATTGAGACACCATTATTGAATTTACCCTTTCATTTTTCATATCTCTGGACTATGAATTTTAAGTAATATTGGGAATAAAATTTTTGATGCTTGACATTTAATACATCTGATTCTTTTCCTCAGGAACAATTGTTCAAAGAACCTAAAAAATATTCCCTTTTCTCAAATGAACTTAGTGAGGATAAATTTATTAATATATATGAAAAGCTCAGAATGTAGACTTGGGAGCCATAAAAACAGTTTAGGAGAATCTGTTTGTTTTATTCTCTGCTTTGATAGTGTAGTTGTAAAGTCTATGGCTCTAATTCTAAGCTTGCTCACATGCTCGTAAATCATCCTAATTTCACAGCCATGTAGTTACTGGTGCAAATAAAGATTGGAATTAGGTGTTACCAGCTACATAATCAGCTACTATAAACTGTTGTGGATCAATTCCACACTTCAGACACAATTGAAACACCGCAGTTCATAACAAACAAAAAAAAATGTATCCTTAATCATCTTTCTTTTTAAATCACAGACAGCAAAAACTCTCACTGCTACACTCCCCTTCCCGCACTTAACCTTAATTTTATGGTATGGTACACAGTTTACGTCATGACCAGAAGTTGTGCCACCATGCACTTTTTCTTTCCATGTTAAAATAATGGTTACATAGGTAAAGAACAGATTCCTCTTGCATCACAAATATAAGATAACCTGAGATGCATCACCACAGTGACAAGCCTTGATTTAAAGTTATTTTAAGTCAGTGGGAGTATTGTATTGATTTCAGATTAATTTTCACCACAGCATAACATAAAAGATGTAGGAGTTCAATCTGATTGCACACACTTTAAATAGCTAATAAAGTGTAGAGTAAT
Source organism: Rhadina sibilatrix (assembly GCA_013400275.1). NCBI lineage: Eukaryota > Metazoa > Chordata > Aves > Passeriformes > Phylloscopidae > Rhadina > Rhadina sibilatrix. Next base: position 176,964 of record VWYO01018823.1, read on the forward strand.
ATTTAGTAATATTTAATATGTATGTGGTGGCAGGAAGGACTGACAGTAGCTTTGATGGAATCTTAGAATTGGTATCAACTTAATATGAAACAAAGATTATTGCTGCCTGTAATCTCACCATAGAAAAGTACCTCTCTATTGATAATTTTATTATTGCTTAATGGAAAACTCAACATTTAGACATGAAAAGTATACTCAACTGACTAAAGATAAATATCTTATAATTTAAACTTGAATTTCCTTATTTTACAACAACGTGGGTAGTCACTTGTAAAATATATACTTTACAGTGACTGTGATCTTCATAGAGATTACATTTTGTGACACTTACTTGTTTTTCTGGTTAGACCATGTCTGTAAAGAGCATTTTGGTGGTACTTTAGAAAACAAAACAAATAAATCAGTGAACTAGCAACAACTTTTCAATGAGAAATAATAATAGAATCAGAATGGTAGCAGTATTTCTGCCCAATTACAATAGGTATCTCATGCTCCAGTCTCTATCTGTGGGAAATATATAAAGATTTTTAGTTTTTGTTTTGTTCCTTCAGTTCTTTGACAATATACCAGGAGTAAGATATTTCAGTATGCTATGCAGTGTAAATAATAATAATATTAAATTTGCTAAAGTGGAATAATGTAAGTGTAAGAAACTTTGAGTGTTCAGGATACTAAAGAAGCTAAAATTTATTATATTCACAATAATATTTAAATTACTGTTTTCCTTTTGATATCTGCCTGGGCAAAGTGAAATATAAAGTTAATGAGCTTCAAGATTTTCCTTTCAGTAAAATTATTCCTAACACTTCTTAACATTTCAGTGCATGAAAAGTGTACCTTCCTTTTCTCTATCCCATGCCTTTACTTCTTTCTCTACTGCATTCTAGTAGGAATTGAAGTAATATATTTGAGTTCTTTCACACAAAGGAGGACATTGTATTCACACCTCTGTGAAAATTGAAAATGAGAAGACTGTGTAGTAATCACCAGACATCTTTACTCAAATAAAGCTCATATCTTACATATATTTTGAAAAAGTAGAATTTTTCAAGCCTCTGAAAGAAATTATGAAACTAATAATGCTTCAAGTTTGTACATGTTCAAATTTAAATGTTTTGTCTAAGCCCTGTTGGATATCCAAGATGAGATTTTTGATCTCTATCTGTATCTATCCTTTCTGTATGGGCCAGTGTCTTATGACTTTTTTCCTGTTGTAGCTCCAATATGCTGATTTATTCTGTATCTCTCTGTGTTCCTTAATTCCTTCTGTTTTTACAGATCCTAGACACCCATGATATCTTGTCACTTTCACATTGCATGTCAATTATAACATTCTTGTCACATTTTGTTGTTCAAAGCATTTATGTCATGTCATATTTAAAATACTTAACCTTCAAATAATTTCCAGTCCTTCAATACAGAAATACCAATGGTAATAAATCATTTGCTCTGTTTTTTGAATGTTGCCTACCTTAGACCATCTGCATTTCTGAGCATCAATAATTTAAGCCACAAACGACATTATAAAAAAAAGTTCCACTCTCCATAGATGAAACTTGAAATTTGATGTATATTGCCATTTTAGTCATTCTGTAACTGCCAACCCAGAAATACAGTCAGTTCCACTGACTGGAGGGAGGGTATAGATAGATGTCTACGTTGTGTGTAGACAACTAGGTATGTGTACGTATGAAGTTGAACCTGAATCCCACATCAATCACAAGGTATAAATTATTTACTCATGCAGCTCTGCTTTTCAAAGCCAGTATGTTTGGGAATTATTCTTAAACAAGATAGTAAAAACAGAGAATGAAAGGAAGTTAACTGCAAAAATGAAACTAAAGAAATGCTGAGATTAGTACCTACCCAGGATAGATTAGGCTTCATTCTTTCCACACTGGCATCTTCTTTGGGATTAGGAATTTTGGAAGACAGGATGGCCAGTAAAAGAAAATTCATAGCAAAATAGGCTATTTTTGTAGGAATAATCTGTCATTCTTACAGGAGATTATGTCCAAGGAGGCATACATCTTCACCAGTTAACAGAAACAACAGGCAGATTAAAAAAAATGCTGGTCTCTGGTCCCTGTTGAAAGAATCATCTTTCAGAGACATTTTCAGTGAATAACAAGCCGGGATAAACAGGTAAAAAAAGAGATGAAAAAAAGAAATAAAATATATGTCAATACCATTAGAGAGATTACCTGATGTAATTGAGACAAGAAAGACCAAAAATATTTTAAGTGAGAAAGTACAAAAACTAAGGGCTGAAAATAATAAGTACCTGAAATAGGGAATATCTTTGTCTTGAAGGTTTGTATATAAGCTGTCAGTTCCTATAAAGATTGTTCAATTACACTTTCAAAAGATAAATCATAAAAGCAAATGTATTCAGCTATATTAACACAAGTATGCAAAGTCAATGCTCTGGTACTTGATAATCTTTACTCATCTGCCCACAGAAAAAAAAAAAAA
>VWYO01018823.1:179464-192168 GCA_013400275.1 Rhadina sibilatrix
AAAAAAGATGAGAAGATGAAACTACAAAATCTTTCCAGTTGGTGGAAAAGATGGCTCATTTATAAAATGTCTCATCTCAGAAATTTTAGACTTTATTACTAAATCTAGAACTGAGAGGAGCATGTTGATCAAACAAGAAAAGCAGTGATTGTTTAATGATGTTTTGAATTCATAAAGGGCAAAAAACCCCTTTCAAGTGGATTTGGAGAACAGGATAGAATGAACGCATTTGAGAGAGACAGACACTCTTTAGAAATGTGTGGCTGTTCCATGTCTGTTTCTCAGTGTTGGTTCCATTCACAAAGGAGTGGGCCTTCAGGCATACAAATGCTTTGCAGTAATTATTCCCGAATGTTTGGTATTTATGAAAAATGCAATTTACTCTAGGGGATGCTTCACTAGCTTCACTACAAAGGCAAGTCACAACAGTACATTCAAACATTGCTATAATTATCAGCCTATCACAGATTCTTGTTTGTCACAGGCTAGTCTTTTCTTAAAAAAAAAAAAAAAAACTTGCTCAAGGCTGAAATTTAGCATCAGAACCAAACTGGGAATTTTTCCCCACATTGAAGAAAGCTGATCTTATTTGAAAATTCAAGGATAAGCTCAGAGCTGCCTCTTTGAAGATGAACACTAGATCCAGCCCACACCATCTTTTAATGTCACCACTTCAATATATCAACTCTGATGTAATGCCCAATAGTTAAGAGGCAAAGTACTTGTGTAGCTGCTTCAGAAAACAGCACAGAAAATGGATTTCATCATTAATAATAGAAGCCTAGACAGTAGGCAGCCTTCTCATGGAAAGCCTAAAGCCTTCTCAAGAATTGCATAAGCTGCTCTTGTTACAAAGTGATGGAGGGAAGGAGACAGACCCCTGTGCAAGCAGCAAATGTGTTAGGTCTGGCAAGGGTCTGCATGCCTTTTGGTGGGTATTATTCCTTGATTTGTATGGAGGAGCTCGATGGAGACAACTCAGTATCACACAGATCTAAAGGAAGTCAGTGGTGTAACACTGTAGTTACATCACAGAATCACAAATATTTTGTCTGATAGTTTTCACTTACAGAAACAATTTTTTGTCTGAAGATTCACATAAGAAATTTGCTAAGCTATTCCTGCTCCTAAACAGTAAGTCTTTTACTCAACAGAGAATAAAGCAAGTTGGTAAAATTTGCTTCTTGCATGATGTAATTAACATTGAGCACTAGTAACTTCAAAGATTTTTTTTCCTTTCTTTTGTAACACTAGGGAAATAAAATATTGATTTGAGGGGAGGGGTGTCTATTAAGCATTGCAATTACTTCACATAGTAGTTCCGTTTAACAGATGGAAGAAGTTTAGTCCCACATGCTAGAATCTAAAACCTTAAGAGTAAAGGAGAAAAGACCTTCAGTAGGAATATTTTGTTAATTCAAATGAAGATAATGCACAGAGATCTCCTTGTGAACTCCTTGTGTTTGCCTTGTGTGGTTTACACCTTTGAATTCAATGTCCTAGAAGTTTAAAGATCAAATATAACTGGTAGGCCTTAGATAAAAGAATCATCTTTTGAAGATGATTCTGTCGGATCATCTAGATTGTAATTGAGAAGTCTGAGAAGGGGTCTCTACCACTGGAGGGGAGGAAGTGAAGAGTATGGAGCCATCCTCTTCTCAGTGGGGCCAGGCAATAGGACAGGAGGCCACAGGCAGAAGCTGCGACCACCAAGGCCACCCCTCCCTCAATAAGCCTCCTGACTGGAACTTTGACTAAAGGAACTCGAGATAAGATCAAGGTGACACTGTTGTCCAGTTACTCATAGACTCATCTGCTGAGGCCAGGTTTGCACACACTCCCCCCACAACAAAATGGGGAGGAGGAGAATTTTGGGGCTGTGGTGTAACCTCTGGTCAGAGAGTGTGAACATCCACCCTCCCTCACACAAACTGGCTCAGTTGCAAATCCTCCCACCCCAGGAAGGCCACATCCATAGGACATTCACATGAGGGCAGCTGAGGGGGGGTCATCATCCATCAAGGACCCTGAAGAGCTGCCCAGACTCACTGCTGAGGCCCTGCAGCAGAGCACTGCATATGATGCAAAGTGCAGCAATGCATCCAGAGTCTGCTGCAGGAGACTCTGTCCAACTGCCCAGGGGAGGTACCTCAGCAGTCCCAGCTGGCCCAAACATATAATAATCCATTGAACTCTATGTTTTGCAAGACCATCATCACCAAGAAGATCAGGGGAAGAGGATCAATGGGATGCCACTAGAATCCACAGAGTGGTAATATTTTCTACTTAATCTGTCTCGCTGTCATTCTCTTTCTCTTCCACCCTTCCATGTTCTATTTCTTTCTATCTCTCTACCTCACATTTACTGTTACATAAAATCCATACTATTGACTTTGGAATATGGTCTCATTTGCAGCTTAATTTAGGCAGGCCCATCTTTCTTATAATTTTCATAACCAGATCATAACAACATCTCAGTATACACATTTGAACAGAGGCAACAACAATGCAAAAAATGAAGGTTCAAAATGTGTTAAGCTCAAAATCAGTTTACATTGAAAATGCTGCATAGGAAATAAAACTGGCTAACAGTATGGCATCTAATTTTAGAGACAGGGATTTTGGGTTTTCAGTTCATTTCTAAGAATTAATATATACTTCAATCATAGATATATATCTGGTCCTAACACTTAAGCAGATAAAAAGCCCTTTTTTCCCTGGATAGAGACTCTTAGAGAAATGTGATTTTTTTAGAGTCTCCACAGTCTGCATCAACTTTGCTTTTAACCTGTTTTCTAGAGTGAGACTCCTCCTGACTGCTGTTAGAGATGCAAAAGACTGTTCTGCAGTGTCAATAAGGTGAGTTAAGGACAGATTGTGGACTCATTGTTTTGGCTGTAAATCTGGTTATTTTCTTTCTTTAGATTTCATTCAAACTCCTTGAGGGCTATTTTCTAGGCAGCCATTCACAGAATTATAAACAGACAGTATACATTAGTTTTAATTAGGCAGTTTTACACAAAGCCTTTCAACCTCCTGTTTGCAATCACCTGTTAGAAGTCAAAAGTAGAACAGTTGTATGACTTTTTTCCTGCTTAACTGAAAAAAAAAAAATCCCAAGCATATATAACTTCTACAACTGTACTGACATAAATTCTGTTATTTATAGAGTAATACAAGTAAAATCTGCCAAAGTATAGCACTATTTTTTTTTTTTCCTAATTTGCTGTTATTTGACTAAAGACTCCTCAGTTAATCTACTGGAACTGGAAAAGGAGGAGTGAATTTTCTTCATAGCAGCAGCATGCTGTGTCTTTAATTTGTGATTAAACCAGTCTGGGTAACACACCAACATTTTTGGCTAAGGCTAACCGTTCAACACAATATTTTGATTTTCTTTTTTCCCATTCTGACCCTGCATTGAGTAGGTTGGGGTACACATGAGGCTGGGAGGAGACACAGGTAGGACAGGTGACTCCAACTGTCCAAAGGGATGTTATATACCACATCATGTCACTCTCAGCAGTAAAAACTGGGGGAAAGGAGGAATGGGAGATATTCAGAGTGACGCTTTTTGTCTTCCCAAGGAGTTATCATGTGTGCTGAGGCCCTGCTTTACAGGAGGTGATAGAAAAATGCCCATGGGTGTGAAGTACTGCATGAGTTCCTAATTTTACTTGGCTTGTGCATGCAGTTTTGCTTCACATTTTCAACTGTCTTTATCCTGACCTATAAGTTTGGGGGTTTTTTTGTTTGTTTGTTTTTTTTTCATTTTTGCTCTTCTGATTCTTCTGCTCTTCTTTTTGCTCTTCATTCTTGTTCTTCTGACCCATCCTACTAGAGAGGAGTGACAGAGTGACTAGGTCAGTTGCTGTCTGGAGTCACAGTTACTTTGTACAATCTGAACAATTTTTATTGCCTAGAAGATGGGTTTTGAAGAACACTGTTTCAGTGATATACCTCTGTCTGAAAACAACTACGGTGATTAGAACACAGGGTTCTTTCATGGTATCAAGCCCTTACCCAAACAGTTCCCTAGCTCTGACCTAGCATTTATTTAAAAAAATACAACATTGTATTACAGCAGCTCATTAAGTTTTATAAAACCGAGGATATATAACCAAAAAAACATATTAAGTCATAAAATCAATATTGCTTATCATGTAAATTAGTAGCTAACAAATTTAGGGCTGTATTCTTTAAAAAATCATTTAATATTTTGCAAAAAAATCTTTTGCTGTGGTGTTAATAAGTGAAAGCCAGTTGAACACATGTTTTGTAGGTGTCTGTGTACTTGTGTAGTTTACAGTAAATTGTGTGTTTAAATGAACATTGCCCTCAGACTGTCTCCAACTAAAATATTAAGCATGATACTTACAACAGTAGTAGATTTAGATGTGGGCAAGAAGTGATTTTCTATTCTTAGGATTTGCTGTTACTCATCTGGAAGTTTGAATGTGTCAAAACAGCACATTTCAACAGTCTGATATTTTGTCTTTCAAAATAGATGAAGTTGGTCTTTTCCCTTCCACCTTTTTGTTCCTTGCCTTCAAATTCATTAATTTTTACTCTCAACCAAACAAAAATATTTCAAAAATGTGTGAAGTGTTCTATGCAGCATTCCTCTTGGCCCATCCTTCCAGTTCAGGGCTAACTATTTAGCAACTCTCAAGATGAATACAGTATGTGCCCTAACAAATCTACTATATGGACCCTTTAGCTGAAGCTCATTCATCCAAAGCTGTCCTTTGGATGTAGGTACTAACTTTTACCCGACTGTGGTTGATGTAGTTTATGTATTTCCCTCTGCATCTATAATTATCTGAACAGCGGTATGATCTAGCATTTTAGACCAGTGTCACAAGAGCCTAAGAAACTCATAAAATGAGTGTTTTTTTCTTTGATATTATGAGCCTAATTATAGGCAGGATCATTGTCCTGAAGCCACTGTTTTATTTTATATCAGTGCCATAAAAAAGTGTTCTGCTTATTCCCAAATTGACAAAGCAAATGGATGTCTCACAGGATCAAATAATATCAGTTCTCTACAGCTTCTGTGAACTCCAAACATGCAAAACATATCCCTCCTATGTCATTTTTTAAATGAAAAATCAGCTTTTTTTGTTCCTTCTACATAAGATTTTTGATAAGGCATTTTAAAATAGTAAGGCACAAGACCAATGGTAGATGTTAAAGATACTGTTAGCTAGCTCTAGACATCATGTTATATGTTACAGTTTCTTTTATTCAGTGTAGAGAATTAGGCAAACTGAAGAGAAATTCTTATCAGGATTTTGAAGAAATAGATCACAACCCGAAAGCTGTTATTTTTCTCAGTTGACCACACAGGGAATTGGGCTGTGTAGCTCAGATGCATACATTATTAACATCTACAGCTGGTCAGAGGTAACTCAAATTCAGTAACTTTTGTATCATCTGAGAAGTAGCTATCCATGCTGTAGCTAAATCGTGCCAGAGGTGCAAAAATTTCCCAGACGATCTAAGCAGGCCAGTACAAATGCTGCACAGATTGCTGCCCAAGTATAGAGCCACATGAGTGCAATGGCATTTATCTTTGGCTCAGAAGATTTTAACTGCTTCCATGCTGTGCTGAGCCCTTGCCAGTGGCCAAGAGCTGTTCCAGCTGTCTTCACACTGTGTTCTCTGTCATATCTGGAGGGCTTATTGGTTTAGATGCTGGACACAGCTTCAGACCCAAAGTGGCTCCATGCCTTTGGACAGCATAGCATCTTTCATAAAACGAAAGGGGCTGTTCATAAGGCTGATCCTGACCAAGTTAGCTCACTGTGGAAACCATAGCACTAATTCTGTTTTCAAAACTCTGTGAGGCTCCAGTTAGCATTGGTAGCAGAGAGATGACTGTATTGTGATGGCATGAGTGGAAGGAATAATGAACTCATGCTGAACTCAGTGCTGTCAGGACTCCACTGAATCTGACACATGTTCTGGTTCAGGTGTCTTTTCATTCCACTGCAGGCTGTGCTGTAAACACACTCAGTGGGTATATAGATGCTAGTAATTCACAAAGCTGTGTGGCAAATGGCTCTCCAAAATCCAGATGAAAAGCACATAAAATGCAATATTTAATTCTCCCTTGAATTTCATGTGCTATGAGTCATATTTCTTGTTTGCAGATTGCATAAAATTATTTTTATAAGTTGGTTAATCAAAACAGCATAGATGTATCTGCATATCATCAAGTTTTTACCAGCTTCTGTCCCTGATAAGATTTAAATTGATGTGTCCCTTTCATAAATCTTTCTGCTTTTTTCTCACTTTACAGTTGACATGCTTGGCATGGCCTAAAAATATGGATTTTTGCATTAATCTGTCTTTCATTTTATTTTCATTGCTCTTAGTCAAAGGAAAAGAGTTTTTTATTTATCAAAAAATAGCAAGTACTCTTAGGCATGATAAAGTGATAATTAATATTGATAATTAATTATAGTAATTTATAACAATAATTTTGGTGAGCTATCCATTCAAGAAACTGAGATGAAATATTATTCAAAATTCAGAAAGAAAACTCTGGATGGGTCAAGATTTTTCTGATTTTCTTTTATTTTATTTTCCTTTCTTGTAAATTTGTTTATAAATTGAAGTATACCTGACAGATTACATGAAAAAATAAGCAAGATTCTGATTTATTATTTAAGATTCCTTTCAAGATATTGAAATATTTCAAGATATTACCTTGAAAATACTATGAAAGTAGAAATAAAAATAAATTACACCAATGGGTCCTTCTAAAGAAGAAAAACAAATAAAATAATTATTTTCAGGTTGCCTAAATATGGTCTTAGAATAAGAAAGCAAGCCAGGAAAGTTATTTAATTATTTGCCAATCTAAACCAACACGTATTTATCTAACTTCTAACATAATATTGGAAACATCTAAAGAATAAATTAAATTATACAGAAAAAAAAACTGGTTACCCTAAAAATGCAAAATTTTGCAGAGAGCCTTTAACAGCACCCAGATACAACTCATAAATCTTATCAGATATAGGTACAGATGGCCAAACCCTGTTCCTTCTCTGACTGTGGTTGATGTTCACTACTGAAATCATGCATGTTCTCACTCTCCACATTCACAAGTGCACCCATATCCTTAGGTCTCTTGAACATTCACCCAACATCCCCATCTGAATGCCAGGCCCCTTTCCCCTCCAAATGAGTCTCCTCTTGTTCACTGACTTGTCCAGATTGATGTTTACTATCAAACAGGTGCATGAAATCACCGACCTGTTTCACCATCTCCTCCACTCCCACAGATCCCTTAAATATTAACATGGGGTTCTCAGCCTGGCTAATATCCATGATCAGACTTTGGGCTCCATACCCACCACTGACTTCACATATGGAGATTTCTCCTATTCACCAGATAGTCTGACTTGGTTTGTTACTGAATTTAGCATGAACAAATATGTACACAGTATTAATTTACCCAGGGAAACAATAAATGCAGCTTTATCACCGTCTCACTGCTATGTATCTATGTGTTTAATTTACCTCTTTCCTTGTTCCCTTTTATATTTTCTATAGTAAATAGTCCTTAACCAGGTAGCTAGCTGAATCAGGTTGGGCCATATTCCACATGATCTTAGTGAACCAACATTTCTAAAATGCTCTGTCTGCAATGCTGAGTGTGTCAGTCCTCTATACGTGGCCACAGCTTAGCAGCAACATAATTTCCTTGCTCATGCTCCTCTGATTTAGAACATTCCCAAAGACTGAAGTGTAATTACAGTATTCAACAGATTTACACTAAAACTCACAGTTACTCTTTAAGCCCTAAACAGACATTCTCCTTCTGAGGAAGTAAATCCTTAGGACTCTTCCCTCCATTTAGTAAGAGATATTTAGGACTATACATTAAAAAAAAAAAAAAAAAAAAAAAAAAAAAAAAAAAAAAAAAAAAAAAAAACCACCCACAGAGATAGGATTGAAAAGTCCACACATTGATCAAAGAATCTATGACTGTAAAAATAGACTGAGCAAACAATAAGTTGCAGCCTCAACTTCACATGACAGACTTTTCAGGGTCCTTGGACATTTTTTTCCATAATCCCACTAAGTAAAACCTGTTCTGAATGATAGTCTGTAGTGTGCATTTATATACATTTGTAGATAAGTCCTCTACTGATGGTACTGTGTTGTCTCCTGCAGCTGGAGTACCATGCATGACCTCCAAAATTCTCCAAAAAATCTTGGTAATGGGAATTAGAAAATCAGTCCATTTCTTTGCACTTCTTCCCAACTTTTCTTTGAAATGAAAATATAACTTATTTCAAGCATATTCCACTACCATTTTACAAATACTTTTTTTTTCAAATTAGTACCTCAACCTTAGCTAGAACTTCATAATAGCACTATTGTCTCTTTTCTCAGAAAGCTTTCACCTAGAAATTCTGTTACTTTGTAATGCAGTGATACTTTGGTTTAGAAAGCCTGTGATAAAACCAACATCATTCTGCAGAATACAGCAGTATATTAGTCAGCCCAACAAACTAGAGATGAATTCTCTGTGTGTGTGTGTTCATGTGTATCATGTACCCACAGTGCAATTCCTGATACATCTTTTAAGCTCAGACTTGCAGTCAGAGACCTCCCTTGGCTACCTGATGAAAAAAATCCTCCTCTCTTGTGACAGGACTTTATTCTATTTTAGAGCACCTTCTTATCTGGGATAGATGGGATGATCTGAGAACAGCACCACTGACATACATATCTAGTACTGAACTAAAGAATATTGTAAAACCTGTTGTAAACCTGAAATACTGTTTTGAAGTCTATGCAAAGATACATGAAAGTATCAATATGTTATCTCAGATGCTGGAATCCCTCCACTATGGTGCTGTAAAGAACCTTGATAAAGCTAAGGTAATGTCTATGTTGCTGAATATGTGTTACTGCTACTACTGCACTATTTTAGATAAAATGGAAAATAGACTAAGCCACTTAAAAAAAAACCAAAACCAAACAAACAAAAAAACCCCACTCCATACTTAGAGCCAAACCTTCAAGGGATTTATATAACATCAGGAAATTACTTACATAGTTGATTTTTGAACATATTTTTCCCTCTTTTCATACATCTCTGCAGATTTGGGCTCTAAGACAAGGAACAGAAATTTTGTAATATCAAAACAAAATCTGCTTACACACAATTTCCAGCAAAGGTTGACAGTTAACAAATGAACCTCAATTTAGAAACTTTTAAAGTTTTTCCATCCTTATTGATGGTGCTATAGTGACTCTGTTGTTCCTGGTGTTGTGTCTCGTCTTTCTAAATTCCATTTCCTTTTATTTTTTTTCCTCTGGGACATTTAATGGAAGCTACTGCTTGCTCTTCTGACTCACCCTCAGTCTTCCAGTTCTTAGAACTGAAAAGTGTCATTATATTCAGATTCTGAAAAAAGTATTCTGTCGAATACTGTAATTATATAGTCTGTCAGTGTCCTTTTTCAGACTCATCTTCAGCATTAGAATTATATATAATTCTGTCTGTTGTATATTAGCTGAAATTTTACTGCTTAACTTTCTTTCTACTTTTACAATTCTTTGTTATTTAATAGCTGAATAGAAATGATAATAGAGATATGACTAGACAGGTCAACATACATAGTATTCATAACATCTCTGCATCTCTTTTTCAACTGCAGTGAAATAATCCAGGGGAAATTTAACACATTGCATATAATTCAAATGAGAAGAGTTGTCTTACTTCATGTAAAAGTTTAAAAAATGTCTATTTTTTTTCTTTCTAGATTTAGGAAAAAAGCGTCAATTTAGAGTAATTTACGATGAGACAGCCCCAAAGCAATATATCCTATATCTCAAGTAGAGAATACTTGCCTATTATGTGGGTGCCCTGATCCAAATCTGCTTTGTTTAAGAGGACTTATGCTGAGGTGTTTTTCTCCCATATAAACATCACAACCTCTGTCACACAGAGTTATTTTTGCACTTTCTGTTCTTATAAATATTTAATTAGTTACACAAAGTGAAGCTATTCCAGCAAGGATGATAAAGTCACACATGCAGTAGCATGCATAAGAAAGTTTTTGTATATGCCATAAAAGAAAGATTCTGAGCCCATTTTTTCTTTAATTCAAGTGAAAACTGTGACACTTTACCTACTCAGTTATTAAGGGAGATCTTTGTTTTGTCTGGCAGATAAGATGACTGCACTGTTAATGGTTTCCTTGAAGTTTGCATATTACTGCATAGAAGTCATAACCTAACATTTAGTATTTTATCAGAAAGTCGCAATAATTCTTTGTCCCTGATGTAGTCTCACCTGGCTGCCTGGAATATATTTTAGCAGGCCATGTGACTATGCAGGATGTCCCTAAGTAGTGTAAGAAAATATGATGAAACTTTATTTTTGTCTGGTTAAGATTTACAGAACATGGTACAAATGTAGGGATTAGTAAAAAAAACCCCAACCAACCAACCAACCAACCAACCAACCAACCAACCAAAAAAAAACCCACACACAACAACAAGAACAACAACAACAAAAACAAAAAAAAACTAGGACAACACCATTTGACACTTAAAGTCATCTTGAAGAACATTCAGTCATCTGTTACAGTCTGACTGCTTCTCTTAATAGCCAGGCCACTCTTGGAAAATAGACTTGCATGATATTTTCTCTTCTTTATGTGGTATGTTTAAAATCTTCATGCACAAGGAACAGCCACACACTTCTAACCTGAATGATTTTCTTCTTGTAGAGCAGAAGGAAGTAGAGGAGATTCTGCAGAGTCTTGTCAATTTTCCTTTCATTCTGCGGAGACATAGAGCAACTTTAAAGGATGCTTTTAAATAAATAAATTTATTGTAACTATAAAAAGTTACATAAGCTACTTCTCTGTATCTTACAATTTGAATGTAGGTTAAACCTCTCTAAAACTTGCCCTTTTAATGTGAAATATTTACTTATCTGGTTTACTTCTATGGCATGAAATAGTCTTTTTTAGATCCTATACTTAATTGCAGTGAACTTTGCTGAAGTAATACACCATGGGTTTGTGTATATCCAACATGATGAGTTCTAAGCTAGTCAACACCATATGCTTAGAAACGTTTTATAGCATCAGCTACCTTGCAGTGATCATGATAGATTTCTTAATACTTTAATACATATAAGGAGATTAATGGATTTTTTTGATGTAGTATTTTGATCTGTCAGATCTACCAGACAGAGGATACATAGTGCAAGGAAAAATGTTTCTTTCCTTGGTGTAGTTTTGTATTTGTATGCATTTCCTGTAGGTTTGGGGTGGCTTTAATTTTTTCTTTATTCCAGTTACACATAATAGTCCACTCTTAGTACACTGTAGTACACATAATAGATGTCCACTATGGCACCTTGAAATATAACAGATATTTGAACCAAACATCTCTCCTGAGCTATGCTGGAAACTAACCAGGCCATTTATTCTGTTAGACATGGAACAAAGGATGACAGCTGCAGGTTTTGGGGCAGTTGGCGTTTTTCTTCAATCTTTTCTGCAAAGCAAATTAAAAAAAAAAAAAAAAATTAAAAAATTCTGAATGCCACAGTAGACTATAAGTCTGAAAACAAGGATTGCGCTATTTTCACAACCTGATTTCATGTGTGTAAATATTACACATTTTAAGCTTGAGTCACTTATAGAAACAAATAAGTAAATATTTAGTGCTGTTAGATGTTGGGCTTCACCTTTTTATGCCTTCTGTCATTACAGCTACTTGATTTATTTTTAGTTGTGTCCAGTTGCATTAGTATTGAAATATGTTTTCACTAAAAAGCAAATATGTCCATTGCATTGACTTCTCTAATCCATGTAGTTGCATGGAAGTCTTTGAGAAGTGAAAGTTTATGACTTTTCATCTTTTCAAAGATGAAAAGTCATAAACTGTTCCTTGAGTTGTAGAGTTTTTTCCCAAACTAGGGAGTCTAGTCTGGTACCCTCCTAACTCAGATGTACATACATTCGGATCACTTATAGAAAGCAGGTACATTAGATAGCTATAAGACATCTGCCAATGCAATTAAGATTCAAACCAGAACTTTTGCTGCAGCTACATTAGCACAAAAAACAAGTCATATATATTGTCAGGTGTCAACACTGAGACATTTATACTCCACATTTTAGGAAAAATACCATTCATAAATGTAATAATCTGGAGAACATGGTATTAGAACTTGGTATATGAAAAGAAAACCAGCCAAACCAACAAAAGCAAAACCTGGCATGCATTCTCTGTATTTTTTTTTTTAAGTTTATGTACAGTTTCATGATTAAACTTTTTTTTTTTCTGGTAACAGTATGTGCAACATATGCCTGCATTCAGCAACACTTTCTATTAACATTAGTTACTAAAATCACCCAATTTGGATCTTAGTCGACACACACTGCACTGAAATATTCCATCTAAATTTTTACAGCTCTGAAAAGGCTTTCTAACTGTTACTAACAGGTTTTCAATGATATTTAAACCCTTCTCAACGCAACAAGAGCATAGGTTCTCTCCAAGGCTGCAAAAATCCAAATGGATTGGAAAATAGAATAAGTTAAAATTCATTGTATATATCCCTCTCAACTTTCTCTGTCCAGTTATATTTCTTAAGTTTAGAAAGGAAGGTAATCTGAACTATCGAGGCAAAGTATTGAAATCTGCCATCCAAG